>JAODPA010073025.1:0-30056 GCA_025585075.1 Nepenthes mirabilis
TCAGGCAAAACCATTATCTTCATTTCCATATAAAATGCCGGATTAGAAGTGCAGCGACAGAGAGCCGTGCCACCTCTCTAGAAAGCTACCCGTCTTCGCTGTTCTGCTGTCAAGATGGGTAAGCCCCAGCGCTGTTCTCCTCTCTCGTTCTCTCTACCCCTGTTCCGTGTATTTGAGCATTTTGTCTGTGGAAACCCGTGAATGTTTTCATTGGTGATGGAATCAATCGGCAGGTATCTCACGAGATTCGATGCACAAGAGGCGTGCCACTGGAGGCAAGAAGAAAGCTTGGAGGAAGAAGAGAAAGTACGTTCTCTCGTATTTATGTCGTATTTTTTCAGTTGCTAAAATTTAGGGTGCTCTTGGTTGCCATGAAAAAGTGAAGAAAATGGTTGAACATGGAAGAGAAGCTGTGATAGATCTGGCGCTTCCAAGCTGTTAGCCTAAGTTTTTGCCTTGACTTGGTCATATGGATGCGTATAGTAGAGTGTCCCTGATCGCGTTGTAATTTTAAATGCTCTTGTTTTGTCCATGAACTGTGTTGATGGTAAATGGAGTAGTGAATTTGGATGGTCTAGTGCAGTGATTTTGTTCCATCATCTCACATGCCAACCTATTTTTAAAATAACATTGGCATGTTCCGTTAGTCAAGTGTTCGAATCAGGTAGTGGGGAGAGAAATGGTTGTCATGCTGTTTTCTTCATCAGTGGTTGGATAGGTACCTTAACATGAGAAATTCTCAAGTTGGATGGAGATTTTCTGTGCAAAGTGTTTTGATGGAATCACAGAATGAGAACAAAGAAATAAAAAGCACTAGTTGATATTCCAGAGATCTGATTTACACTGTAACATTATAGTATGAAGTTAGGTAAAGATCTTGTGCAGTTCTATGCATGAATCACTATGCTAAATATTGAAAGCCCGGCTAGATGAAAGAGTGCAAGGCTGGGGAAATATCACTGCTCATCTTGTTTGTGAAATTTTTTTGTTGATGAAAATAGAAGGGGGAGAGAAAGAGAGGGCTGAACCCCTTATGTGCCCTAGTTTGTTCACTCTCTTTTGTTCGTTGATGTGGAAGGGAATGGAAGTGATGGTTAATATTACAACTAACATTTTCAGGAGATTCTTTTTGTCATAGGAGGGGGAGGGTCAATGATTTCTCCCCCCCCCCCCCCCCCTCTAATAGATTATTTTTGTTCCTTTCCAAATTTTGTTGTTCTGCAAGTGAGGTTGGGGTGCCTTGGGGTTCGGGTAATACCCATCATATGTACATAACGGCCTTGAATCTTTGTTTAACAAAGAGACCTTGTTAATTGGGATTTCAGCATTTCTCTTGGCCAAATATTTGAACATCAAAGCACAGGTAGATAATGTTGCTTTCCCTTTGAAATCATTCAAAAATGAGAATGTTGGAACCTCCCTCATATCCCTCCCTCCCCCCCCCCCCCTTTCCCTTACTTTCCGAATTCCCAAACAAAGAGGAATCCTTCCAATGTTACCAGCCATAGCATCATTGATTCCACACCAACATACTGTTATGAGATTCTTCTTTTGATGCTTCTTCTAAGAGTGTAAATGTAACCATGACAAGACATAGATTGCCAGCTCCTTCTATCCTGCTCAATGCTCTGCCTGAATAATATTCATATGCTTGTTTTATGCAATCAGACACTTTCATTTATCTACAATCTAATGACAATCAATTAGAAACCTGTGGTATTTTCGGATTTTTTTGCTAGCTTTACGATAAAGTATTTGCTAAGCCTGTTGTTCTGGTTTGCCATAACAGGTATGAACTTGGCCGTCAACCTGCAAATACCAAGTTATCCAGCAACAAGACTGTCAGGAGAGTCCGAGTGAGAGGAGGCAATGTGAAATGGAGAGCTCTTAGATTGGACACTGGAAACTACTCATGGGGTAGCGAAGCTGTTACTCGTAAAACACGTATCCTTGATGTGGTCTATAACGCCTCAAACAATGAACTTGTGAGAACACAAACCTTGGTGAAAAGTGCTATTGTTCAGGTTGATGCAGCACCATTCAAACAATGGTACCTTCAGCACTATGGTGTGGACATTGGGAGGAAGAAGAAGCCAGCTGCTAAGAAAGAAGTATCTGAGGTATTGAGCTGCTAAAGTATGTAATAAGGGCTAGGAACTTCTTTGAGTAGAGGGCCACCTGGAAAACACTATCAGGACATCTTTTTTGTGGCATTCATTTCTTTATGTGTGGTGTTTGTAGTGGTGATTGGGTGCTTATGTTCTTATGTGCATGCTAATCGCATCAAGAATTTGTCATGCTTTGCTTTGGGGCAAACTTCTCACTAGCTAGCAGGAAGTAGTCTGTAATAAGCTTGTATGGGGTCTAATATGTATGTGCAGGAGGGTGAGACTGCCACAGAAGAAACGAAGAAGAGTAATCATGTCCTAAGGAAGCTGGAGAAACACAAGCAAGGCCATCAGCTAGGTACCCACATAGAAGAGCAGTTTGGTGGTGGAAGGCTTTTGGCTTGTATTTCTTCACGACCAGGCCAATGTGGGAGAGCCGATGGGTGAGTGGCTTTATTTTTGCTTATTATTATTCCAACATGCTTGTATATTGATGACATGTATCATTGATTTCCAACTCACCAAATTGTTTTCTTCTTTCCAAAGTTATATTTTGGAAGGCAGGGAGTTGGAATTCTACATGAAGAAGATTCAGAGGAAGAAGGGCAAGGGAGCTGGTTCTGCTTGAAGATTTTTATCTAATTTACTGGTTCTATACTGCCTTGTTGGCTAATTCAGCACTTCAAATAGAGCATGTTGTTTTTTATTTTGTTTATTTGGAAGACTGCTCTGGTTATGATTACTTATAAAAGTTTTGAACATTAGCGACCCAGTATTTGTCATGTGCATCCTGTTGATCTTAAATATGAATTGAGTATATTGCTCAACAGTGCTGTCGCTTTCGCTGTCCGATGAATATGAGAGCCGTTAACTGTGCATTTTGGCACTTATAATTGAGGGCCAATTTGACTGCTCTGTAGAAGACTAAGCTAATTGGGATATAGAACGAATTACTTGTGCTTCATGCTATAATTCTGGACTTATTTTTCCCACTTTTGCTGCACATATCAGTATATTTGGAGTACTTCTCTTAATAGACTTCTGGACCAAGAGACTGCATATTAGCTCAATACAAATATGATAACAGAAGCACAGGATATGCTTTTGATTTTACATTAATCACTTGGCTAAGTGAGAAGGCTGGGTTAGGTTAATCAATTTGGTTTGAGATGCACTTGTTGATATAACTGCCGTACAATAGAGCAAAGGCGAACTGATCAACGAGAAAGAGGCCCTACTCACTACAAAGGAATACACTACAAGATCGAACTGCACTCATGCCTTTTCCGCATCAAGTTGACCGCTCCCCCCCCCTACGTAGTGATTCTATCAATCATGTACGTAGGTAGGACCCTCCATTCTGATTGGTATATCATGAAAAAAGAAAGCCATTTGCACCAGGCGCACTGCGCTTTCCCTTGCCCAGATGTTCGCCTTTCTAAGTCAAGTAATGTTAACCCATTGGATAGTGGAGCCTTACTACATGTAGACGAAGACTTTAGAACTGTGGGTTTGATCAATAGAGGGGATGATTTTGCCTCCCCGGAAGAAGAATAACCTCGCATTCTAGCCGACTAATTTTGTTGATCATATAACTGGGAGGGCATGTGTTGAAAGAATAGCCCTGCATCCCCACATACCTTTGGTCATTGCTTAGCCAGCGTGCAGAGAAAGAACTCAGGATGTGGAGTTTGTTATTTGGAGCTGGGTTAGCAATTAAAATGTTTGTTGGGTTATTAAGGGTGCTCTAGAATTTATTCCTGCCGGTCAGTCCAATTTGCCATTTGGCATTAGTATACAATCCATTACCCGAGATCAGCCCAGCATTCCTACATACCTTCGGTCATTGCTTAGCCAGCATGCAGAGAAAGAAGTCAGGATATGGAGTTTGTTATTTGGAGCTGGGTGAGCAATTGAAGTGTTTGTTGGGTTATTAAGGCTGCTCTAGAATTTATTCCTGCAGGTCAGTCCGATTTGCCATTTGGCATTAGTGTACAATGCATTACCCGAGATCAGTGCATTGGTAACCGAGTATATAAGGATTTAAGTGGGTTACGCGGTCTTATGAATATATTTGTATAAAATATTATTTCCATGAATTGACCCTGCAACATCTAGATTGTAATATAGTGGACTTTACCATTATGCCAATGCTTATCACTTAGAGGTCAATGACCAGCCGCTTCAAAATTTTCACGCCGAGTTCAGAAGTCATTGTCAGATTTAGTGGGATTGCAAATTGAATTTTTCCTGTAGTAACTATGCTAATCTGTCTAATTCACACATGACCCCTCCTTTCAATAGGACACATGACCCCTCCTTTCAATAAGGTGATCGTTACACCAAAATGGTGGTAGCAAGGTTTTACAAGCAATGCCCTGCAAACGTCTGCTTGTAAAAGGCATGTATGCCCTGCAATATACCAGGCTTCACTGTGTCCTTTGGGCATCGGAGGTAATGATCTCAGCCATAAGTCAGGGCCCCTGTTCCTCTAGCTATGTCTCAATACTTCTCGTCTTGCGCTTTTTGGTGGGGAGAGAAGATTTACTTTATAATTTAGCTTCTCTCAATTCGCACAAATTGCAACAATTGACAGGAAGTGTGGAACTCAACTGTACTTCGCTTGAACATATTAGTGCATTTACGCAGAACTGAAGAGACACACAAGCACACTGAAACTGGCTCTGCTCCAACTACCTGCTCTGTCACCAACTGCATCTCTGGTTTTCCATGAAGCTTTGCTGTCAGGTGCCATTGGCCTGGGCTTCTGCTCTGCTGCTGCATTCTGCATTCGAGTACGGCATTGCAGTCCCCAAAGAGAACCTTGACTTTTTACAAACTTGCATTTGATTTCACTTGCTCCCTTTGCATCTTTTCACTTACACGATGCTGTAAGATTGTGCTTCCCTCTTCTTGTATTCCTTAGCTTTCGCCTTCTGGATCCTGCCCTCCATTTTCACTTCACTGCTCCATCTGGGCTATCACTGACTCGTTCTGCCAAAGAGAACAGAGTCAGCACAACTAATGACGGGAATTATTAACCTTGATTGTTAGATCCAAGTACAGGATAGAAAGAAGCTGACATATCGCCTATTTCAATGATTACAAAGCAACAGACATGTGGCATTGGTAATGGCGATGGTATGGGTATGGGTACTAGTTCATGGTTATCAACTGAAAAGAGTCAGGTATAATGGAGAATCAACATGGACTACATCCCATTACTTCAAGAGTCGTTTGAAGAATGGAGTTGGCTTGCTCGATTGGCATGTTCATCACCACCCTTCCCACTCTCCAGACGCATTTGCACCACACATGAGGCACCCTTCTTGGACAAATATGTTTTTGTCTCCCATTATTTTCTCATAAGGGATGCTTACGCATTATTCGTTGGAATTACGTGTGTACTGATAAATTTTCTTACATTGAATAATTAAACGAAGTTATATTGTTATATAAATGTGAGTTAGTTTATAATATATTAGCTTAGCCTTTTGGTTAAAGATGATGCCGAACACATATATGTAAGTTTTATAAGTGTGCGTTTGTATTTGTGTTTGCTGCATATGCCTATTGGCACGGGCAACGTGGTGCTGACTCTCTCTTTAATGATTTTCGAGTACTAACTCTCTCTTTAATGGATCTTATATTATTGCCTTCCTTTTCTCCCTCATTCGGGGGAAAAAAAAAAAAAAGGTTGCCATTTTGATATTATTAACACTAGCATGAAATCGACATTATTAACTAGGTAAAATATAAAGTGATTTTGGACTCTTCAATATTTGCCTAGGCTTATACTTACATGATATTCGTTTAGACACAAATGTGCATGCTAGATTTTTTAAGTCACCTAAAAAATGAATTGATCTTTTTTTTTTTTTTTTTTGGTAAGTATAAACGAATTGATCTTAGAAGATAACTTTTAACCATTCTACGAGATTTTTGTCATGTAACATTTTTTCTATTTATTTATTAATAGATTCACACAATATTAGATGGATAAAAAGATATTACATTATTTGATGGTGTATTAAGGATTGTTAAATATTGATTCCAAAATATCTTTAAAGGTAATTCCTTACTACTGCATTAATTTATCATCCAATTAAACTTATCATGGCAATAGGTTTTGATATGATCATTTAAAATAAAATATTCTCTGATATGAATGTGTTTTAACCTTAATAGGTTTTGATATCCAAGACCTACTTTAAAATCCATTTCTCTGGAGTTAAGCCTTGATGCCATAGAGACCCAATAATAGGCCCAAGAGGTCCAAGCGCGGGGCTGGCTCATGTAACACAATGGACTCAAAGTCTACTTAGGCTCGTGGACTCAAGATGGGCCTCAGATGTCGTCCCACCTGTAAAATTGGCGTGCTAGAGATTTAGTGGCTGACCCTATCAGATTGCAAGGAGAATGATGGCCAGTAGAGTACGCGACCCGATAGAAGAAACGTCATAGTAGGCAGGCGTACACACAACCTTCATGACACAACAAAATGAATTTACAGAGTTTGTGGCAGAATCTCCTACACATGCCAACCCTACATGGACTTCTCTTAAAGGAAAGCTCACCATTATAAATACATTAATTGTTTATCAAACAAATGATCCCAACATTTGCTCTTATTAGCCGTAATAGAGAAGAGAGAGAAAGAATAGAAAACCACATTGTGTCATAGTGAGGACCTATATAGCAAGAGTGACTCTTCTAAGTTTCCATATACTCGGTCCTTGGCCTATTGTATTTGAACCTCCAGATAGTGAATGCAGTTTTCGTACTAAAATTTCGTGATTTTTTCTTTTCATTTAAGAGAATATTTTCTACGTAAAACTCCACATGACATTCTCGCTCTCCTTCCCTTTCGCACAAAGCACTCTTTGGTATTGCTGTCAGATCCTCATATCTCTCGCAGAGTAAGGATTCAAGGATGCAACATTTGACACCGTCTGTGGGAATCGCAATAAAAAGTCAGCTCAACGCATTCCTCAAGAATTTTGAAAAATGGTAAACACCCAAGGATAGACCAGTGCTCCTATCAAAGAAGAGTGCTCAGGCGGCAATGGCCTTACACCCTGTGTCAAAGTAGAAGATCATCTTAATCCTTATGTATGGGCATTGGTACTGAGAATGGACGATATGTCCAAGGCCGTCCAAAGCCTTTGTTGAAAGATGGATGCGCGGATGAAGGAGGCGCCATCTAAGGCCGCTCAAACCGCGACACCTTAGAAGAAGGAAAAGGGGAAGAAACACCCCAACAAACAAGCCACTCAACATGAGGTCCCTCAGACATAGGTTGCCTTGAGTAGCAGAGCCCCATCATGTCTTCAAGGGCACTTAGGCCCTTGGATACAGAAGGAAAGCCCAGAAAGACGAAAGCCTCATTGTGTTCGCAATGACCAGAAGCGCGCCGTTCAGGACGCAGCTCCTCTCAAAGAAGTCCCTCCAAGGACTAGGAGCCGTCTGGGGCAGCAAGTTGCGCAAAACCCCTACGAATTGAGGACTTACCTTAACAAAAAAAAAGATGACGGCATCGCCTCAAGTTGAAGAAAAGCTCGATAAGGTATTTTGTCGAGTCTTTGGCGATGCTGAGGGAAGAGCTGCTGACCTCCGCAGATCTCCATTCATAATGGAGATTAGGACGAGGCTGCTTCCCCTAAAGTTCAAAATGCCAAATGTCGATACTTATGATGGAAGCACAGATTCTATGAACTACTTGGATCACTTCCATGAACATCTGAGCCTCTATGGCTTAGATGAGATGACAATGTGGCAGTACTTCTCCTTGACATTCAAGGGTGACACAAGGATCTGTTTCTATGAGTTGCCTGCGAACTTCATTCATTCGTTCATTGAGTTGGCACAAGCTTTCCTCTCCCAGTTTGCTTCCAACTAGAGGATCGAGAAGTAACCATGGCACCTTGTTCGCATAAAGTAAGGGGCTATGGAGAGTTTGAAGAGTTTTCTATCACACTTCATATACAAGGCCAGGCAGATCCCAAAGTTGACCGATAGAGTTAAGCTAACCGCTTTTCTGTCCGCACTGGAGGGAGGTAACTTCTTTAAGCACCTCGTGCACAAGGGTCCGTAGACGTTCAAGGAGGCCGAGATTATAGCAAGAGCTTACATTACCGTCGAAGAAACGAACAATACGAAGAGACCTGTTCAGGTAGAGAGCCTCTCTCTGAGGGCAGTGGATGAAAAAAGAAGGCACGAAGACCGATAAGTCTTCCGAACACCCAAGAAGCACTAGAAGTCTGAGTAGAATGTCCATAGGGAGTACAGGCCCATCAACCTTACTTTCTTGAATGACTCACATACTAACATTCTAATGTAGATTCAGGATGAAAAGTTTTTGAAATGGCCCAAGGTATTGAAGAACCCAGAAGGTGGTGATCAGTCTTAATATTGTCACTACCACCGTTGTGGAGGCCATGGTACTGAGGACTGCAGGACATTACAGAAGGAAATGGAGAAATTGATCAAGAGAGGTCACCTTAACGGCTTCCTGCAAAGACCTGGGCAGCTATCCGGAATAGTAGAAGCGGGTGAGGCTGACCAGCCAAGAGGCAGAGTGGCCACGGGGGTGGTCAACATGATTTTCACCCACCGAATCAAAGGTAGCACTCGAGAGGATCCAATGGCGAAGAATAATAAACCTAGGGTAGAATTTAGGGATAAGGTCATTAGTTTCTGTGACGAAGATATGGCCCATGTAACATCCTCTCATTCTGACCCTTTGGTCGTAATAGCACTCGTTTTAGACGATAGTTTAGACTATCAAATGAAATAGATTTTTATTGATAATGGAAACTTGTATAATATTCTCTATCTTGATACTTTTTTTAAATTAAGACTCAAAAGAGTCAGATGACAGCAATTGAAGGACCCCTCTATGGGCTAGATAATAAGTCAGTGCCAGTGTAGGGAGTCGTCTAACTTGAGGTCACATTAGGGACCAATCCAGGATATCATCAAGGACCCTTTCCTTCCCGGTAGTAGACCTTCCCTCAGTCTATAACGCATTCCTCGGACGCCCTTGCCTAACGGCATTTGAAGCCGTGACCTCAATCCCACATTTGAAGATGAAGTTCCCAACGTCATGTGGGATTAGCAAGGTCATCGGAGACCAAACTGCCGAACAAACATGCTATCTATCCGAAATCACCCAGATGCCACTTCCTCATCCAGTCAAAAACTTGGACTTCTGTGATGAGATAATATTGCAACAAGCCAAATTTGGAGAAGCCATTGATCGAGTCCTTCTGAATCCCAAAGATCCAGAAAAGACCATCCAGATAGGAAGCTCTCTGTCACAAGCTTTCCAAGGCCAGCCTATCAGCTTCCTAAGGGAGAATTCGGACATTTTTGCTTGGACATCAAATAACATACCTGGGATACCTATTGGAGTAATGGCTCGCAAATTAGGCCTAAATCCTAGTCATAAACCACTCATTCGGTAGAAAAGGAAGAATTACTCAGTGGAAAATGTGGTAGCTATCCAGAAAGAGGTAAAGAAGCTCCTGGACGCTAGGTTTATCCGAGAGGTACAGTACCCTAACTGGTTATCCAACGTGGTCATGGTAAAAAAGAGTAATGAAAAGTGAAGGATATGTGTAGACTTCACAAATGTCAACAAAGCATGTCTGAAAGATAGCTTTTCCCTGCCAATGATCGATTCCCTTATAGACTCAACGTCCGGACATGAACTTTTAAGTTTTATGGATGCGTACTCGGGTTACAACCAAATAAGGATGAGTCCCGAAGATGATGAGCATACCTCATTCATGGCAGATCAAGGGACATACTGCCACAAAATTATACCATTTGACATAAAAAAATGCCCGTGCTACTTATCAACAGCTCATAAATAAGATGTTCGAGGATCAGATCGGGGGGAATGTGGAGGTCTATGTGAACGACATACTCATCAAAAGCAAGGTAACCGAAGGTCACACCCGAGATTTGTCCGAGACATTCGATATTCTAAGAGCGCACCAGATGAAACTCAACCCAACTAAATGTATATTTGGGATGACGTTTGGAAAGTTCTTAGGTTACATCGTATCATGTCGAGGGATCGAAACTAACCCAGAAAAGATCAAAACCATCATGGATATGATGAGCCATCGGATTGTGAAAGATGTCCAAAGGCTCACTGGAAGGCTGGCGGCCCTGTCCTGCTTCTTAGCCAAATCAGCCGAGAAGTATTTGTCATTTTTAAGGCTTTAAGGGGTACCAAGACAAACGGTTTTCAGTGGACGACCGATTGCAAAAAAACTTTCTAAGGCCTCAAGGGGTATCTCTTGAACCCTCTGTTGTTGGCTTCTCCCCAATCAGGCGAGGAGTTATACTTATACCTTATAGTATCCGAGACCATCTTGTGATCAGCCTTAATCTGAGAGCAGCGTGGTAAACAATAGCCTGTATATTATGTCAGTAAGATCTTGGTTGACACTAAGACAAGGTATTCTCACGCAGAAAAGATGGCTCTAGTGCTCGTGTACTCCGCTGAAAAATTTAGACCATATTTTCAGGTATACAAGATTATCATCCTGACCGACTAGCACTTGAGAACGATCCTACAGAAGCCAAAAATATTGGGATGGTTGATCAAGTGGGCCATTGAATTGGATGAGTTTGACATAGAGGTCCGTCCAAGGCCAACCTTAAAAGGCCAAGCCTTGGCAGACTTCATCGTCGAGACGACGAATCCAACTCTGGAGACCTTGGACGCTTGTGATGTTGAGGAAGAGCACAGCGCAGCTACCTGGACTCTGCATGTGGACAGCTCATCCATAAAGGATGGTTGTGGAGTTGGCGTAGTGTTGAGGACACCTAAAGGGTCGGAGATCAAGTATTCGATGATCCTTGGATTCCCAACAACTAACAATGCTGCTGAATACGAGGCCTTACTTGCTAGATTTCGGTTAGTAAAGGAGTGCTAGGCCAAGGACTTGGTAGTTTATAATAACTCTGAGTCAGTTATCAACCAAGTTCGAGGAAATTTTGAGGTTAATAGCCCACTACTTTCCAGATACCAATTGAAGGTTTAAGGACCGATCACAGCCTTTAGGAAGGTGCAAATGATCCACATTCCGTGAGAGAAAAACCAGAAGACTGACCAGCTCGCCAAGGTAGCAGCCTCAGGTGACCTCAAGCAATATGCCAGAGGAATGTGTGAGGTCATCGTAAGACCCAATGTAGAAGATCCAGAATTAGAAGTAATGCAGATCTCAGAAGTTGACAATTGAATGACCCCATACCTTAGGTATTTAACCAACGGGACATTACCTGAGTACGCGGACATAGCCAATAATGTGAAGAAGACGATAGGATGGTACACCATCATTGACGGCCAGTTGTGTAGGCGATGTTTCTCGGCCCCCCACCTACGGTGCCTCTCTCCTTAGGAGGCTGACTATACTCTCAAAGAAGTGTACCTTAGGATTTATGGATCCCACATCAAGGACAAGAACCACGCATTCAAACTCATAAGACAAGGGTACTACTAGCTGACCATGAAATATTATGCCATGGACTTTGTGTAGAAATCTGAAAATTGCCAAGTACATGGCAACTTGCCCCACCAGCTGCACACGAAACTCAAGACTATGTAGTCACCTTAGTCGTTCGCACAATGGGGGCTGGACATACTTGGGCCATTGTCGGCAGCATCTGGACAAAGGAGGTTCCTGATAGTGGGGATCGACTATTTCACTAAATGTGTAGAGGCCTTACCACTAGTGTGCATCACAAAGCAGAATGCAACAGATTTCGTCTGACAGAATATCGTCTATAGGTTCGGGATTTTAGAGTGCATTATAATTGATAATGGGACCCAATTCTTAGAAAAAAGGTTCACCAAGTATTAGGCAAACCTAAGAATAAGGCTGGTACATACGTCAGTCATGTACCCATAATACAACGGTCAAGTGGAGGTCACAAACCGCACGATACTTCATGGACTGAAGATAAAACTAGATAATGCCAGGGATTCATGCACGATACTTCAGCCTATGCTACGGGGTAGAAGCGGTCATTCTAATGGAAGTCGGACTTCAAAGCTTAAAGGTTGAGTGCTTCAATCCGAGCGACAATGACCAAAGACTTTGAGAAAATCTTGATATGTTCGAGGAAGCACGAGATCTTGCAAGGCAGAGAACAACGATGTACCAGCAAAGGGTAGCCCGATATTACAATAGGAAGGTGAAGGCATGACAGTTCGAAATTGGAGACCTAGTACCGAGGAGTATAGAAGCCAAGGGTAAAAATACCGGCCAGAACAAACTTTTTCCAAATTGAAAAGGGCCGTTCCTAGTCTCGATCATCGTTCAAAACGGGGCGTATAAATTGCATATCCAAGAAGGCAGACTAATCTTTCGGACGTGGATTGCCACACACCTCAAGAAGTACTACCAACAAATCTATATACAGATAGCCAGGTAAGGCGAAACAATGTAACATATTTTACTAATATAATAAAATGCCTTTAACCTATTTATCATCTTGGATTTCATTGAATGTTTGTACGTCATCTCATTGATCAGTAAGACCTAGGCTACCCCTAAATTAAGTGAAGGCAACCTTTTCACTTACTCTAAAACTCAACTATATTCGAGTGGCCCAAGAAGTCATATTTAAAACTCGGTTATGTCCGAACGGCCCAAAAGGTCGTACTTAAAACTCGGCTGTATCCGAGAGGCCCAAGAGGCCATACTTAAAAGTTGGCAGGATACCAAGCAACCCTAGAGGTTGAATTTAAAACTTATGGGGATTAAAACAGAAAGCATGCGATGAACCTTGAAGTAGTATCTTTGGCTTATGACAGTCAAAAGGTTTAGATGTTAAGCTAGTATGAGACTAAGTCTCTTTGATAGCAAGTCATAAAAGAACCAGACACTCAAGTAGTCTGAGTAAGACAAATGAGACATTTGCACTTAAACAATATGAATTTTATTCATGTATTCAACATATGTACAACAATATGCATACATAAAAAAATGTGTGTGCAACAAGAAACATTAGGGAGCTGAGGTTCTTGCTCGCTCTGGGGACCCTGACTGTCCAGAGGACTCTGGCTTGCTAGACAACCCCAACCATAAAGGCTCAAGAGACCTCCAGCGTGATGGTAGACCAACCAAGTCATTTTTGTGCAAGGTACTGGAGTTCTTCAGGTCAAAGAGAGCAGTAGGGAACCCCGAGACCAAAAGTTTTATGACTCGATGGTACATGTCAATGCGTCCCAGTACTTACGCTCTAGGGCCGGAGCAATGTCGTCAGGCTTCAACAAAGTCCTAAGCTCCTATTCCAGTAAGAGATTCCTCCCATGGAGGACGGTGTGCAACATCTCCTGCTCCTTTAACTTGCCCTCTAGGGAAGAAATGCGGCCCTCAGTTTCAGCGAGTTTGAGCTCTAAACTCTGCACACATTCCCCCAATGACCTGAAAGCTTCGAGCTCTGCGTAAGCTTGGGTAGCCTTATTGATAATCGTGCCAAGGCCGCCGGCCATATCCTGAAGTTGTAAAGGCAAGACACGTGTGACGGAGCAGATTTTTTTTTTACATTTCAAAATCCTCCCGTCAAAATTTGTTCGAAGCTAAGTCCCAAGATGAAATAGTCAAGGGAGACGGTCCAGACTAAACCACATATGCAAGCGTACAAAATGTAGATTTTTATACATATGTTCACAATACGTACACAGGATCATCCAACGCCATGTAATATTTATGGCTCCAATTCTTTTAACATTTCATTTCATTAAACTAAAATTCATACAAAGATACCATTCTAAAACTTGACTATAACCAAAAGTTAAAGGTGGAAGCAGATTTATTCCAAAATGAATACAAGTGAAAGCATAGTCATTTATTTATTCACAATTGGAGATAATTACATTTAGGATTGTCAAAATTCTCAAAAATCTTCAACAGGATTTTCGATTCCAAAATTTCTTCTTACTAGACTTTATCTATTCCTACTCATCCGGTACCAATTTTATAGTCTTATATGGGGGAAAAATTATAATAGAGTAAGTTGAAACTCAGTAAGGTACTAAAAACATGCAATATAAATTATGAATGCAATAACACAGAGTCATAGAAAATACTGGAGTTCATGATCAATACCGATTCCAAAGTTCTTGATTTGATACCATTTTCCGAAGTTCATAGTTCAAAATACAATATTCCATATTTTAATGTCAATTTTTCCGAAGTACAAAGTCCAGTGTCAAAATCCGAAGTTCATAATGCAATATTAATTTTTGAAGTTCATGTGCAGGGCCAAATTTTTTAAGTCCATAATGCCGTGTTATTTCCATTATTCAAAGGGACTCAAGCTAATAGACCTCACTAGCCAAGGGGGAGAGTAATCAAAGGTAGATTATATTTACTCCACATAATTAAAGGCCATAATTCCAAATTTATATCTATTTCCATTTAGAATCCAAAGTTCAAAGTTTCATATTTCTGTCCTCTCTTTACATCCCGAGGAGGGGCGGACCACGTATCACTCTATAGACGGAATTACCCTTGATTACCACCGTAATATTTTAAGGTATATCGGAAAATCTTATCTGACTATATCATACTTTTAGATCCAAAGCACTTATTCAAAGTTTAAACGGAATTCGTCATATTTCAAGGCCGATTCAAAGTTCACGTATTCCATGTTTCAGTCAATTTCAAAAAGGCCTTCATATTTTTAACATTCCAATTTTCATACAGGATTTCCATGCAAGGTAGTCCGGTCATAAAATAAACAGAAACATGGGCCACCATATAAAAATCAAAGTCAAGAGATATTTTCATGCAACACAGTTCCAATTGTAACAGGAACAATAAAATATGTGCTAAAGCACGAAATCAAAGTCAGGACTTACAGGTTCTCAAAACATGAAACTTAGTTCAGAATCATAAAATTCATGGATGTTTCGTAATGGGATTTAAAATATAATTACCAAAGTAATGACATAGAAAATAAGCTCCAAAGTACTATTGTATTAAAAACTGAACTTAAAATTGAGAGTACACTTGCCTGATTCTCCAAGTCCTTACTTAAACCTAGCCTAAGGCTCCCATTTTACCTCATCGTCTCTTCCAAATTCTTCTAACTCCCTTTCTCACTAACTAGCTCAATTTATATAGAGAATGGATTAGGCGGGAGCAAGTGGGGTAAGTTACTTACTTGGTATTTTTCTTCTAGAAGGTTAGCAGAGTAGGTAGGGGCAATTTATTTACTCTGAGTGGGTGGAAATCGTCAACGGAGTAGGTAAATCTACTCCGACTATCAACAAGGTCGGTTTTTATCAAATTTAATCGACTCCGGTTATCCTTAACTCATCAACTTCGGCCTTCTTCATTTATCATCAACTTCGACCTCTATCATCAACATCAACTTCAGCCTCAACATCATTAACATCAACTTCGGTCTTCTTCACCTCACAATTCCACTCCGGCCTCCATCAATCTTCAAATTTACTCTGGCCTCCCTTAAACCTTCAAATCACTCCGGCCTCCCTCATGCCTTCAAATCACTCCCGCCTTCAAGAGGCCATAAGGCCACTCTGGCCTTCAAGGGATCACAAGGCTACTCCGGTCTCAAGAGTGCACAAGGCCATTCCAGCCTTCATGGTATTGCAAGGTCACTTTGGCCTTCAAAGGATCACAAGGCCACTCCGGCCTCAAGAATACACAAGGCCACTCTGGTCTCAAGAGTGCACAAGGCCACTCAAGCCTTTATGGTAATGCAAGGTCACTTAGACCTTCAAGGGGCACAATCAACTTCGGCCTTCATAAGGCCATAAGGCTACTTCGGCCTCTTCCACACACACAAGGCATCAACTTCGATTTTCATGAAGCAACAAGACCACTTCAACCTTCATGAGGCCACACACAACTTTGGCCTTCATGAGGCTATAAGGCTACTTCGGCCTTTAAGAAATCATAAGGCTACTTCAGCCTTCAAGAGCTCACAAACTACTTTAGCTCTTATAAGTTCCTCACACCTTTTTTTGGCCTTATCAATTCAATACCATGTACTTTCTAATTCTTGTATATTTTGGATCAGGATCTCACAACATGTCAGTAGAATATGAACAAAGGAGGACAAAGCCAGGAGGGGATAGAGGGATACCTTGGTCACAAATGAACTCCCGGAAGTGCTCTCCCCTTTAGGAGCTTCTGGCTCCCCAGGTTCTATGGCTGCGGCCTCCTGCACCACAGAAACTTCTGCTCTGGCATTGGGTGTTGAGGCAACATCATCCAAGAAGGGGGCTCAACCGCTTCGTAATGATCCTCAACAGCAGCCTTGGCTTTAGCAGCAAGGGACATCACTGTGTCATCCTTGACCAAAGGATCCTTAGAGGCTACGGTCGGCATCACCACTAGACTAGAAATTTGGATCGCAAGGCAAGGGAGCTCAATAGACTCTACAGCAGGCTCTGCAATAGGCAGCTCGACGCGCGTGACTCTCCTCGACCTCGACAGCATTAGCAGTTGACGTCGTCGTCGTCATCATTGCTTCATCTGTCCAAGTCACCTCAACCTCCCTCACAGCTTGCTCCACAATAGTGTCCTCGAATGGATTATCCATCCAATTCGAGACCTTACCAAAAAACCCAGAAGGGATATCAGGAATTGGCTCGTCAGGGAAAGGCTGGGTGATAGGTGGGTCCACGAGTTGGCACACAGGCTCAAAAGGCTACCTGGATGACTCGGTAGAGGTTGAAGGTCCAACACCTACAGCGTCTCGGATGGAGGCTACCTGCAGAGGTCTCGACAGCCAGAAGAGAGGTGCTATCACAACACTTTCATCATCATAGGAGGAGTATTCAATGATGGCTGCCGGACTTTTCGAAATCTCATTCCGGCAACTCTTCCTTAGACGCTCTGTTGGCTCCTGGATTCTCAGAGGCCTCTCCGCCTTCTTCTTCAACTTCTTCTTCTTTTTCTTCTGAGAAGCGGTAGTAGCGACACCAAAGTCCTCGGCCTGAGACCCCCACTTGGCTCTCTCCAAGTTCTCGGGTTTCAACCAGATATTTTTCTTATTCTCATTGAATGTGTCAAGGTTGGCCATTGGTAAATCAACAATCCCCTTGGCAGTCTCCCTCTCCTCTTTGGAGGTGTCCGAACGGTGCTTGGCGACTACGTTTTCTCATGTATTGTCAATGGCCCAATTCTCTCGGACAAATAAGAAGAAAAACTTATTTTTTCACCTTTTAGTGAAATCAAGGTTTCCACCACTCATAACTGCAAACTCAGGTCGTGGAATCATAATGATCCAGTCAAGTTATGGGTAAAACGAAACATTACCTTCACCATGGCAAGCTTAGGCACTTTCTTATGGCAGCGTGCAAAAATGCAAAGAGAAACAAGGTACTTGATGGTGTTAGGCTATGGCCTCGCGAATGGGATCCTGAGTGCCCGCATGATGACGTATAGCTCCATGGGGACAGGAAAACGAAGTCCACCCTTGAGGTGGACTTCATAAACAGTAATGAACCCATCAGGCTACACGCCCTAACATTGGGCTTAGGGACCACCATCGCCATTAAACTAGGGATGTTATACTTCGTGCAGATGGCGTCAAGACTGGCCAAAGACAAGGAAGATGCGGTTTCTTTAACTCCAGGAGTTATAGAAATTGGAGAAAGAGCACAGAAGAAATGGGGAGAAGAAGCTTGAGAGAACGATAGCAAAGAGTTTGAGAGAAAACTTTAGGGTCGCGTGGTGAAAAATGAAGGCTAGAATCATATTTGAAAACGGCTAAAAAGGCTCACAAGCATGCCCCATCATTACACTTGCCACGCGTAAGTCACCCGTACGCTGCTAGAGATACTGGACTTTGCATTTTCAAGGCAACATCAATCTCATTTGTAATGTCCCCAGGCACCCGCATGTGAATATTATCCACTTTGGGCGCAATCGACACAGTTTTGTTCTTGGCATACCCACGGCCCCCAAAATGTGTCAACAAGGGGGAGGTATCCACGCCTCATAATAGCGCACTTCGTTCTCCTTCCCCAACTGATGTGGGACCTTACAGTCCACCCACCCTTTAAGGCCCAGCGTCCTCGTTAGCACACATCCCAGAACTTGGGACTTGTGGGTTATGGGCCCATCACGCTTCCGCTGCGCAACTCTGATACTTAGTATAAGTGCAATCATAAGTTTTGCAGGAGTCTCTGGAACTCGCATTTTGTATTCATGACAATCCTGAAAATTAGAAAACTTAGAACCCTACTTATACTAATACTCTGGCCTAACAGTTTCTTCATGATTAAGAATATCCCATACCCTAAATCCAAAATATATTATACATTTCACGACTCAGAATCACCGATGGTCTGGTAAGTCCTCAAGGACGTGAAAGATTCTCCTTGACCTAGAATAATCACAAATATGTTAAGTCCTCGAGCCACTTAGCAAGTCACAACTTCAAAATACCAAGCCTTGTAAGTCCTCTAAAATATATATCATTCTCTTCTCCGACTTGATTTTTTAGAATTACATCTAAATCTTCAAATCTCATTACCTAAAATCCTCAAACATTATCAACTTAAATCCTCAAATATTCACATAGATTTTTATTTCTCTGATACCATTTAGTTGTGACAACCCGACCTCGGATCCCCGAACTTGACCTGGACCGTCACGATAAAAGCCTCGAATCATCCGAAATCATCAATTATACGTCATCACAAGTGCTCCTCCTCCAGATCATAATGATGCATCACATCATCAAAAGTTTTGATTTTCTCATTGTGCGAAGTTTTGGCTCAAAGTCTCCCAAGAGCTAGGCATTGAACAAGTCATTGCTTAAATCTGCTGCTCATCGGTGAGATTGTTTTCAATAGTCTTGAGCTCACAAATTATAGTCAACATCACGCTTAGATGCTGCTTTATTGTTTTTTCAGAGTACATCTTATAGGAGTCAAATTTCATAGTCAATTCATAAAATCTGGTAACAGATATCCTACCAAACTTAATCTTTTAGAATATTCCACAATACCTAAGTTGTTGGATACTACTCAGACTCACTAATTAGATCATTGATCATGCTGCTTAACGTAGTAAAGCACACACAACGATCTTTTTTGAGCCATTTCTCATAAGCTTTCAAAATCTTTGAGATGTTGTTCGGTGTCACCTTGCTTTGTGCAGTCAAAGAATTAATCAAGTTTTCAAAGACTTCTTGTTCATTTTAAGACGTTGGATCTTACAATGCCAAATGTAAGACTACCCATAAGACGGTGTAGGCTTCTTATTTTCTTTCTTCTGTTGCACTGATAAATCCAACATAAAATTATTTAAGAAAAGGACTACCCATTTGTAGTTAGTAATCTCTAATTCTAATTGGAACTTTTGTGCATTACTATTTGGATTAAAAATTACATGAGATAACCTTACATTTTTTTAGCAGTAGTGAATGATTGAAGATTATCCACTATTTGCTATTCAATTGAAACCAATAATCGAGAATAATGCAAGCATTTTTTCTTCCCATTAATGAAGTTCCTTTGATGACCCATCCAAGTGACCCCACAATTCTTTCCCTTTGACAAACATCTTAAATTGAAACTTCCATGTAAAATAATTCTTTCCATTGAAACAAATAATGGCATTTTCTCCAAACATTTAAATCAAAATGAGAATAGTAAGGAATAAAGAAATTTATAATCTAAAAGATCTAGAATTTGAAACTCTAGAGCAATATGCAAAACTCCAATCATGGAGAACAATGAGTCATTGGCAGGTGAAGATGCAAGAGCTACACAAATTACTCTAACCAAATAGTGAGTTGTAATTGAGATGAAAGAAACCAAAACTTGAGTTAAGGCCACAATCCAATAGAACACCAAAACTAGAACACCAGAAGATTCAGGATCACAAAATGTAGCATGGTTTAGAGGTATGGCTTTAATTTCATAACAAAAAGTGCTCATCGGTCTGAATACCTCTCAATTTAGAGTTTTCTTCATTAAATAGAAACTTTTTTTATAATAATAAATCAGAATCATTTGATTAGAAAATTATATTTACAATCAACCAAGATATTTAATTATAGCTGTAATTACAATCAATTATAATTCTAGTCAATCACGATCCCTTAATTAGGGAAACTATGTTTACAATCAATGAGATCTCCTAGCCCTAATTACAATTTGTCCCGATTACAAACCATCAAGATTCCTTATTAGGAAAACCATATTTGATGCTGAGGTCACAATTGACACCATGCTGACACCAAGGAAGATTTAAAGGTTTTGCCTAGCTTTCCTCCATAGGCAAGGAAATGCGATCCTTATTGGAAAAGCCTCAATCAATCTTCTGTGTCCTCACACAAGTGAGCGTGCCATTCTACATGCCTTTTAATGAATTGATTATATGAAATATGGACACCCACTTCCTCCAAAATTCTTCCAGGGACTTCTCTAGGGAGTGAAATATGCCTTCTCCAAGTCTATAAAAATCATATCTTTCCTTTAACTGCTTCACACATCTCATCAGCAGGTAGAGATAGCTTCCTATCTACCCTGGTAGATATGTCAGGCATGAATCCAAGTTGTTCCTCTATATGTTAGTATCTTATGTGGGCATGCTTGTCATCACCTTTCTCATGGAATCGTAAATGGAAATTTTTCATATTCACATAGAAACATTAATGTATATCATTGAGCTTGCTAATGTATTGTGCTTTTATATTTTCTGTTGAGAACTGATGCCTTTTTTGCTTATGTATTCAACAAGTATTCTAAAGATGTTTCTAGCTGCAGTGTTATTTCTTCTAATTGTTATATATGGCTGTGTTACCAAACAACTTGGACTTGTTCATGAGTATGTATTAGAGGAATTATTTTTAAATATATTTTAAAAATTCATTATCAGCTATTTGAGGGGATCTTTTATACATTGAATCAAATTAAGTCCGGCAAGGAGTACAAGCTTACACTTTGATGAAATTGGTCAAATTTTTATGGGTTTAATGACCTAATAAAAGTTAAAAGTGCAATGAGAGAATGATAGAAAAGTACATAGCCACAAGGGCACAATGACATCTTTTAGATGACAATGACACAAATGAGAGGAGATAGGTCATGACCATGAACTTAGCTTCTTGTTGGAATTACCATTGTGGTGGCTTGACATAAGTACCCTTATGCTTCCTCTGCCTGACATTAGCTTCTTTTCCTTTTGAAGTGTATAAAGTATTTCTATTAATAGTGACAATATATTACCTAAAACCAGAAAAACAAGCACACTAGTGCCGAAAGATAAATCTTCAAGAGAAGCAGCTAATCTGGCATCTCAATATAAAAGGAGGAAAGCCACTGACACAATATATAAAAAAAATAGAGCCACCCCAGCTGAATTCAACAAATTCAAATTCCCCTTGTGAAATCAGTACACACACCCCAAATAAACATTAAACGACTGTAAGAATAAGTGGATTGCCGGTGCAAGAGGGTCCCACATCATGATGTCATGGATGTGCAGTCTTACCTTCTACATTCTGTGCATTGCAGTGGTCTAGAATTGCCTAATTTTTGGAGCAACATCTTATTGAACTCTACCAAATTTATAATTCATATTTAACTGTCCCTATTTGATCCCAATGAACACTCAGTAGACTCCATGCAGTAGATCGAGCAATTCCTGAGGTTTTACCATGCAATGGTCAAAGCGTCACAATCTTCTGATTTTTTAAGTTGTGAACTAGGATTCATCCCTATAAACAGCTCCTTCCCTTAAAATGAAAATTAAAATTTATGTTAGGCCTATTTCTTTCAAATGAAAATTAAAATGAATAGCCTAACTCCCTTCCATAAAGTGAAGCAACCAAACCTGTCAAATGATCCTCGCTCATCTTTGACTGCTTGTAAGAATGTTTCTGTTGGACCTATTTGACCCCATTCATTCTATCGCTTTTCCTATATAGAATCACTCTATCATAATTGAAGGGGAAAATCTTCCTCTGACAAAGAAAACTCCAAATCATCTAAATACTTATATAGAGGCTTTCTCATCACCGATAGGGATGTGTGAGAGAAGGCATTTTACTACCAACCCTCTGGGCTTTTGTGGTCAAGGGTGCCTTTTCTCCTTGTCAGTAGTAATGACCTTGTTTCCAAGGAGTACGGAAACCACTTTCTTTCTCAGAGCGGTAACACATTCTTTCTAGAAATAGAAGTTTTTCTTCTTTGTTCTCGGAGTGCGGAAATCATTTGAGGCAGACCCTTTGGAGATGATGGCCTTGAGATTGACATGGATATCTTTTCTTTCCAATCTTTTCGATTTGAGTTGTTGCAGTATGCATTAAGGCTTTGGATGAACCAACTTTGGATGTTGATCTTGATGAACAGCCAGTGAAGTAACAGGCAAGTTTAACTAAAGAAGTGGATGATGTAGGTGGAAAAGGAAGCAAAACCTTTTTTTTTTAGGAATTTTGAAAGGGGAAAAGAGGTAAACTATGAATGAGAGACAATAGGAGAGCTCACCAATACAAGAGAGTAAGGAAGGCAAGATAACACTAGATAGAAAGCCAACAACAAAACTGAAAGGAAAGAGGCTAGCGAATACCATTATCTCAAGATAAGGTTCAGGGGTGGGCTAAGGTTGCAATCCAAGTTTTAGGGAACGGATATCCGAAAGAGGTCTTACCTTACAAAATATGAGGCTGAAAAGAAAGAAATTCTTATAGCCATAACTAGCTAAAGATCACTTCCATCTCATGAATTGGATGTGAACCAATCAATCTTCTAAACATTTAGTAGATCGTGACTCTTATTTTTAACATATTGAGTTATTTAAGAAAATCACTTCCATCTCATAGAATCTTTCTTTTTTCTTTTTGACCTGGTATTGTACTAAGGCATACAAAACACTAAAAGATTCTCTAAAAAAATAAAAAACGACAAGCGAACCTGAAAACTAAAAGGTCACCTTCTCTAGGTGACCTAAAAATTAATATAGAATCTTTATTTTGAACATACTAAGTTATTTTAGAAAATCTTGATATCTTAATATATATGGAATCTTTCTTTTTTCTTTTTGACCTGGTATTGTACTAAGGCATACATACAAAACACTAAAGGATTCTCTAGAAAAACAAAAATGAGAAGCGAACCTGAAAACTAAAAGGTCACCTTCTTTAGCAAGCAAGTAGACTTTTCTCTAAGCTAAGGTAGCAAAGCTAGCTCTTCATATCATTGGCATTGGACAAGTTCACCTGGTTACACAATAACTATGACCCTGGGAAAGAATCTAGTACTTATATAAAAAGTGACTTAGCGTTCCTACGATCGCTTACTTGATTAGTCTATTGCTTTAGCTACTTAGGAACAAAAAAAGCTTGTTAAAGGGGTGCTTCTGTTCCTCTAGTGTGGAATAGTTGTTCTTCCCTAGTATGGTCCTATAAAAAAAGTTTCCCTAGACATTCCCAGGGCCCCTAACAATAGAACTTCTAGGCTAGCTACAACAATTCTAGCATTAGCTTCTTGAGGGGCCTAAAAGACCCTCTTTTTTCTTTTATTCAAAAGTGGCATTTTAGCTCTTTTTTTGTGGAATATCAGGTCTTATTAATTCATACAATTTTCATACGTCCTTTTGTTTCCACCTTAATAAGTACTCCTGTTTTTTTAACACGCTAGTGCCAGGATCTCGTTCTCCTATCGTGTTGACGAAGACTTTCGAACTGAGGGTTCGGTCAGTAGAGGGGACGACTTTGCCTCCCCGGAAGAAGAATAGCCCCGCTCTCTAGCCGACTGATCCCGTTGATCATATAACTGGGAGGGAACGTGTCATATTAGAGGTGAACGATCAGAGGTCTCCTCTAATCACCACGATGAGGCTGGTCTCTCTTTTAGTAGACTCCGCTATGAATATGAATGAAGAAATGAATGCCGGGCTCTTTCTTTCACTGCTAACCTCAAGAAGTTTCTTAATGCTGATACTTTCTCTTTCGTCGAGCCCCGAGCTTGTAGTCCTCCTTTGAGTGTGGGTTCAATTGGATGAATTTGTCAAGTCAAGGTCAACGTACGTAGCAGCAAGGATGGTGCATCGCCTATTTCTCGTTCTCGCTCGGGAGCCAAAACGAACACGCCTGCTACCTACTGTACTGGACCTTCGACCAGGCATTCTATCCTTGTCGAATCGGAACCAACCACCACTGCATTGCGCTCGAACAGTTGAGCGGCCGCCGGCCTTCCGTACACAGATATAGATTCATTCTTCGTACCTGGTCCAGTCTCACAACCCTTCGCGGGTTGGTAAGAAGTCAGTCTTGTTTGGTAAGACGGAATTGGACAAAGAAAAGAGAGTGCTCGACCGGAACAACGGCCAACAAAGACCGTAATTACATAGATAACTGCTCTTCCCCTTCTCCGTCTTTCATTTTAGGCTTTAAGGCAACCGTATGGCGGCTGGAAAGAAAGACGACCTCACCTTCTCGTAGATGGTGTCAGTGAGAGCCATTTTAGTATCTTCCGTTGACCTTCTTTTGTAGATAGAATTTTCAATGAGTGGAAACAAGCAACCTTACTAATACTAATAAAGGTGCTAGTTGAGTAAGGCTTCAGCAAGCAGAACCTTGTATAGGTTGGGTGCTTGAGCGCATCTTTCTCATATCGATCAAGGCGAAACTTGAGTTTTCGTTTTCTTGCAGGAGTGCTAACGCGCGCCCTTACGTTTTCTTCGCTTGCTCCGCAGTACGAGCCTCATACAGAGCCGCGCCCTTTATGATGAGAAGAAGAGGGGCCGCCCTCTTTTCCGCACCAATCTTGATTTACTACTACATCTTTTTTTGGGTGTATAGCTCAGTTGGTAGAGCATTGGGCTTTTAACCTAATGGTCGCAGGTTCAAGTCCTGCTATACCCAAACCTACCTTACACTCTAGTATTTGTAAGGATGCGTAATAGCGTTCAAAGATCACTCTTTGGCCTTTAAACTTGAGACTTCTTTAACAGTAGCTTTAAAGGACACGTAACGTGCGTAGCTTGTTCCACAATTAAACGGTTCTGCAGGTTCGATACTTTACTCGAATAGAAGGAAAGAAGCACAGCGCAGAGAGAACTTCCTCCTTCCAGAGAGAAGAACAGTCAGGGAACTTGATACCCAATAGAGCACTTTTAGTTAGAATAAAGCAGAGAAGAAAGCATCAACTTGAGGAGCAGAGCAGCTATAACTTAATACACCAGGGATTGTTTACCTGGTGTGAAACATCACTTGCTTGAAGAAGATTATGGTTATACACTACTTCCCCTGCCCAACAAACATTAAAGAAGTTGCTTCATAAGCTGACCTTGTTCAAAAGCTATTAATGACTAGCTAATCAAAGTTCCTTACATGTTCCAAGCTTTTTGATGATTTATGCGTATAATTGAAAGCATGTGAAAGCATGAATACATAAGAAAATGACTATCTGTATCCGTATCATGAATTACGAAAGTTAGATAAAGTATTCGAAGGAAACTCCACTATCTGTTGTATCTAATGATTCGTTCTCCAGGGAGTGAGAACTTCTGTACATGTTTCTGATGGAAACTTCCCTTAAAAATAAGTTATTAAGAGTCTGGACCAAGGATTTGTATTTCAAATGGTAGTATTCAATGAATGCTCCTAGATTACGGGAGATACTCTGGTGGTGTATCTATTATCTGTTATCTATTTCTAGCCCTGTATATTGGGTGAAAAGTATATCGTCCGCCACGGGACGTTATATTCGAGGTTCGTGGTTAGCGCCTTAGAATGTATGGGGATATACACATTCTATTCTTCGATCAACTACTCCGTTAGCTGGTAAGGCCTATTGGCCCTGGTCTGCAAAGTAAAGAAGCCTATGCATGTTTTGGAACCTAAAGAAAGATAGGTAAATTAGGAAGATAAATGTATTCCAAAAAGTTTATTTGATCATGTTGCATTTTTGTGCATCTTCATTATGCTTTTATATCCATCATCTGCTTTATATTGTGTATATCGTTTACTACTTTTGATTATATTGCACTTGCTAAACATTTGGCTCACCCTTACTACTTCTTTCCTCCAAATGAGCACGAGCTTATACCCGATAGGGCGAGGTAAAGGATTAGAAGTCAGCTAGGCCCGAAGACTTGGAATATGATCTTATAGACTTAGATTTCATGACTTTATACCTTAGGGAGTACTTTTCTATATTATTGATGGACACATACTTATATATGGACAGATAGTTTAGTTCTGTTGTATATACTTGTATATAGGTACCTAATGGCATCTCTCTCTCCGACGTGTCCGGAACACAACGTTGGAGCCACGAGTATATTGTGGACATATGGATCCTGTGTTGTGATATGTGGATGTGTATATGTATACGGTATAGGATTTAGTATAGGTTTGTATTAGTTTGATAGCCGTTTTACTGCCGGAACTTTGCCAGATTCAGGTCAGGAAATGTGGTCCGTCACAAGAACTAAAAAAAAAAAACAAACCAGCACGCATGAAAATAGTAGGTATCATTCCAATCTTCACATATAGATATCAAATGGCCCTATTTTCATTCGTTAACTAATTCTAACGAGCAAGTTTGTAGCCTATCTCAGCTGAATGTTAGGCCAAACAGTAATAACCATGCCTATCACTCTGACCAGGTTGTGTCCGGAGCATGACGTTGGAGCCACGAGTATATTGTGAACATGTGGATCCTGCGTTGTGATATGTGAATGTGTATATGTATACTGTATAGGGTTAGTACAGGTTTGTATTAGTTTGACGACCATTTTACTGCAAAAACTCTGCCGGATTCAGGTCAGGAAATATAATCCATCACAAGAACTAAAAAAACCAACAGACCATGAACACCATAACGTATGAATATAGTAGGTATCCATTCAATCTTCACTTATAGACATCAAATGGCCTTATTTCCGTTCGTTAACTACTTCTAACGAGCAAGTTTGTAGCCTACCTCGGCTGAATGTTGGGACAAACAGCAATAACCGTGCTTATCCTTCTAATAAAGAAAGTCAACCTTACCTAAGAAACCGATTCACCCACTACTGCTACTACTAGTATAGAATAAGATCTATTAACACGCACGGCTACCTATATAACAAGTTGCCTCTGACCTCTGTCTCACGACCGCAAATAGAACCTGTAGCTTCATGCCCTGACCTGAACTGAACTACTACTGGCTTAGCTGCCTAGCTACAAACTAAAAAGCCTGGATTTGGCTAAAAGGACCTATTATTTGCATTCTCCTATTAGTCCCTATTATTCTTATTCGAAAGTACCATGTTCACTCCTTTTCCCGACAACAGATCGGAGATCTTACTTTCTCAAGTCATACGTCTTTTGTTCAGCTAGTAGTGTTCTGCTCTACTTATTATTTACTTACTAGCACCCTTTATTTCAACTCATACATACTACTTCACACTAAATACCCGCCGCTACTCAGGATTGAAAGCAGCATAATCGACTCTAGAGAGAATTCCAGATCTACGAATGCCCGCGGACAAGAACCTTTAACAAGCAAGTAGTTAGCATTCCACCTTACTTAATAGCAAGACAAGGTGCGAAAGTAAAAGTATACTCATACCAGTACAGCAAGTACAAAAGTCAGTAAATAACCTGATCTACTCATTTACCTGTTGTTTGCATCTCCTTTACTTGAGCTAGCATGAAAGCTTTGGAACAGCAGCTAGACCGCCTTGCTCTTAAAAGCAGCAAGTAAGTAAACCACCTTCTCATGTCTCCGGACCTTCTATGAACAGGGCTTTGAACTATAGCAAATAGCCCATTGGTTGAGCTTTGCTTATAGACGCCCTTTCACTTAATACTCGCCACTACTCGGGATTGAAGGCAACATAATCGATTATAGAGAAAATTCCAGATCTACGAATGCCCGCGGCCAAGAACCTTTAACAAGCAAGTAGTTAGCATTCCACCTTACTTAATAGCAAGACAAGGTGCGAAAGTAAAAGCATATAACTTCTACTTCTACTTAGCAGCCCAAATAAAGTATCCCTTTAACACACAAGTATACTCATACTAGTACAGCTAGTACAAAAGTCAGTAAAAAACTTGATCTACTCCTTTACCTGTTGTTTGCATCTCCTTTACTTGAGCTAGCATGAAAGCTTTGGAACAACAGTTAGACCGCCTTGCTCTTAAAAGCAGCAAGTAGACCACCTTCTCATGTCTCTAGACCTTTTATAAATTAAGCTTTGAACTATAGCAAATAGCCCATTGGTTGAGCTTTGCTCTAAGCTGGCTTAACAATTCCTATGTTTGCTCGAACAGGAAAGCCCGATGAGCAAATAAGTTGTTAGCCCAATTATAGGTTCGCATCTATACAATAGGTTGTGCTAAGTTCGAAAACTCTCATTTTTTGTTTAGATGGGATTATTCAGTGCATCTACTTTTATAGCTAAAATTCTAGTGTATTTCTTTGTTATTTAGTAATCATAGAAATCATAATCAACTTGAGCATACATTTTGGATGGGTTGAGCTATTCCTTCGTGATTGTGGTACTTCTTTTCTTATTAATGCTGCCATGGAATGTATTCGTTGATTCTATGACAAACTCTTTCACACCACAACTATGATTAAAAATGCAATGCTTTGTACCAAATAATTGTGCTACAAAGATGCAAACTAGAAAGCAATCATGAATGATAAATAAATGGGCTGGGCCCTCTTGATAATGATAGATAGCCAAATCCAGGAATCATTTTGAAATTACAAATGAGAGGAATGTCACCCCATCGACTGAGAAAGAAATCAGCGGTCTATCGATTCGAGTGAAAGTTCTTCTTAGTGAGATAGTGGCTCCATAGGTCTATCGATTCGAGTGAAAGTTCTTCTTAGTGAGATAGTGGCTCCATATGGGGTTCTTCTTAGTGAAAGTTCGAACAACAAACACGAAAGATAAATTGGGTCATTCAGTCACTACCTCGTATGCCCTCCCCTAGTCTAAGTTCAAAAGCTAATTCCGCTTAGAAACTATCTTTCCATCGTGATTAACAACTCCTTAGGACCGATAAATAGTCCTTGTTTGACTTCAAACTTAGCAAAGTTCATTTATTCATTTTGGATATGATTTTATTATCTGATCGAATATACCGAATTTGTCTTTGACATCAAAGTCTCAGGGGCAGGAAAAGGTTGCTCAATGAATCGGGGGTAGTATAAAGATCTTAAAGAAGTTGGTAGTTGTCAATTAAAGCGAGCTTCCAATGTTCAGTTCAATTCCAATTAAAGAATTAATTAGTGCCATTCTTTTAGAAATGAATATCAGATGTCGATGAATCTCAATCAATCCCTTTCGTATATCTTCTTATTTATAAGATGAATTTAATTCACTTCTTGAACAACTAGCAGTTGACTCCAAGCATTTAGTCCTTACTCCTTCCAACAACAGCGCTTCTATGACACCACTACTAGTACTAGTTATGAGAATAGCTTTTTGCCCACTTCTCTTACTAATGTGGCAATGAATTCAATCAAGTAGGTGAAAAGTGCAGCCCTCTCATGAAAGAGGCTTGGAATTTAAGGAAGTGAAAGTCAAAACTTTCTATATGGTGTTGGGTTCATCTTCAATCTCTCCTTCTAGTAAGAGTACATTGGTCTCCACTACTCTAGACACAAGTTCCCTCCATGCTTTATCTAAACCGGTTTTTCAATCCACACTTACGAGCATTAAGTTCTCTTTTTCCATTGGTATAAATTCTACCCCTGAACTATCCATTAAGCCTACTTCTCCCACGTGAGTGTTCACTTTTTAAAGAAAAAGCATTTATGCATATCCTTTTGTAGGTTATATAATTTAGCACTAAACAAGACAAGAATATTGAA
Source organism: Nepenthes mirabilis (assembly GCA_025585075.1). Lineage (NCBI taxonomy): Eukaryota > Viridiplantae > Streptophyta > Magnoliopsida > Caryophyllales > Nepenthaceae > Nepenthes > Nepenthes mirabilis. Next base: position 29,944 of record JAODPA010073025.1, read on the forward strand.
TGAGAACACATCAGCTTACTTTCTTATAGGAAAACTACTCCCATAGCATGTCCAGATGCATCCACCTTTTCTATAGAAAATGGTATTTGTAGTTCTGGCAAATACCGGTTTTT
>JAODPA010073036.1:0-30033 GCA_025585075.1 Nepenthes mirabilis
TAATAAATAATCATAATTTTATCAGATAAAAATATTTTGGGATGTCACAATTTCGGCCCCCGATTTTTGGAAGTTTTGCATAAATTGAAACTAGAATACCATTACCCACACCCTAGGCAAGTTAATCTGTCGATTGAATACCTGATTTAGTGGAATTATGTGAATTCCTATTCGCGGAACTCTAACCCCATGCTTGGGTGGTTTCAGGCTTCGATTTTTAGGGTTTTTGATTTATTTTGGACTAGAATATGATTATGCATGACTTCGGTAAGTTAATTTACCGATCAAGTATCTGAATTTGTGAAATTTGGTGAATTCCCGTTCGCGAAACCCTTAACCTGCACCCGGACACTGTTTGAGCTTTGATTTTGGATTTAATGTATAAATTGACATGGGAGTATAGTTACCCATGCCTTGGGCTCGATAAATTACCCGTTGGATGCCCGAATATTTGAAAATCAACTGATTTGTGCTCATGTGTACTATTCACGTGCACTGTTCACCCGAAATTAAATGATGAATTTTGCATAATTTTGGCATGTTTAACTATTAATTAAAGTGCATACGTTACGATATACGTACATGAAAATTGAACCATGAAAAGATTTCGATCTAAATAAAAGATTAAGATTGTACAAAGTATGCGGAGGGGGAAACCTTCAATTGAATATGTGATTGAATCGATCTCCTGATTAGAGATATCGTGAATGAACTATCCAAATGGAAGATAATAATCGTACGCGTGATCGGTGGAAAGTCAACAGCATGATAAGTGATGTGGAAACATCACTCTCCTGAGTGGAGAAAATGTGAATCGGAATGGACATGGTGGACTTCCCCTCAAAGGAAAGATTAATCTTGAAACTAGGACCATGGACTCATGTTTATTGGGTGGTAACCTTTGGCTTGCAATGTATATCATGATAGGAACCCAAGGAATACTCCGATGGCTCATGGGGGCGGGTAGTGTTCGTAGTACGCCTTAGGATACTATTGTGGAAGAACGAGAATTTTACTGGTCCCTGATGGATATGGGGCGAATTGTTATGGTTCAGTGCTGCAGGCCTAAAATGTAGTGAATGGTCGAGTGCTGTAGACCTAAAATGTAGCAAATGACCGAGTGTTGTAGGCCTAAAATATAGCCATAAGCTTTAGAATGTATAGCAAATATATTCCTTTCCCCGTTCTCTTATATCATTAGCCGATACGACTTACTGGCCCTTGTCTGCCAAGACAAATAATTATGTGTAAATCATAATAAAAAAGGAAAGGTAAAGTGTAAACCAAAGCATACTCGATCATATCCCTGTTAAATGTATCTTTCTCATGCTTACGCCTTTCTTGTTTATCCTGATCTATATTGATTATCATTTTTTTATGATGTACTTGCGGGGCTTTTTAGATCACTCTTACTTCTCTTTGTGTCCAATTTAGTACAGGTTTAATATACCCGATGGATTGGAGTAGAGGCTAGAAGTGGACTAAGCATTGAATTTAGAAGACGGTGCTAAAGACTTAGAACTTATAGTTTAATTTACGTTTGGATAAAATTATATTATGTATATTTATATTCTTCTATTGGAAAGATTGATGTATACTGTACAAAATGACTGATGATTGGACAGATTAGTTTTTGCTGTGTTGGGTTTATTTATACTTCCATAGGTTACATATGGATTTGTAATATGTATCTAGTGGCATCTCTCTTAGCTCCAATATGGTAGTTTAGGTGTTTGTATTGGAGCCATGGATATTGTGGCGAATTTTGATCTTGTGTATTGTGTTGTAGGGTAAAATATTGAATCTGGATAGTTGTGTACTTGTACAGGTTTATTCTAAACAGGTTGCATTTTTGGTTTTTATCCAATTGCAAAGGAAATTCTGCCGGATTTTTACCAGAAACTCATAATATTAATTATAAGCTTTATTTGTGGATTTATTAACGGAGGTTAATTAATAAAAATAACCCAGTCTGTCACAGTGTGAGATCTCAATCCCGGAGCAGGATGATTATGGAATAATTATGTCGATGAAAATCATATTTAGGTTAAAATATAGTGAAAAAATTTGATAGTGAAATAAAATGAGACGAAATGGGTAAAAAGTGGCCTCACGCCTGATGGTCGCTTGGGTGGCCATCGAGCGCAAAAATACACAAGTGGCACTCGAGGGTGCACCCGAGGCAAGGCGAGAGCAGCATATGGGTATGAGGAGGGCGCTCCATGGGTGCTCAAGTGCCCCATTGAGTGCGATTTTGCAAAAAGGAAGCGCTCGAGGACCGCTCAATGGGCGCTCGAGCGTCCTGATTGATATAAAAATGCTGTATGCGTTTCTTCAGCCATTTTTCGGCATTCCACAGGTAGAGGAGCGAGAGACAAGAGGGAAAGGAAAGAAAAGAGGAGGAATCTAGCTGTTCCACTCCGATCTGGATAAAAATAACGGTAGATTGGATTAAGACAAGTGTACATCGGACCTCGTTTTCCATTTTTACCACTTTTGAATATCTCCATTTCGTTATTTATACTCTAAATCTCTAGTTCTTCGATATTTGATATGAATAATGTATGAATCTTATTACTTTTTGACTAAAGTTCATGTTTATGTAAATAGAGTATGACCGATAACTCTGATTTCATAATTTAGCTCACGTTTTGTCTTTGTTTCATGTCCGAACTACATATTACAAACCCTAGCTCGAAAATGAGATGTAAATTTGAGTTTACTTCATGTTATATGTATGTTTTATGAATTATAGCATTAATTTTGTAATTTGACCCATGTTTTGTGTCTAATTACTGTTCGAGAATTTTGCCCGTAACCCTAGCATAAAAATTGGGAAATTTGTGTTGAACATTCATAATTTTGTTGATTTAAATGCTAATCATTACTTTGTAAAGCTTATTAAATGATTTATATCTGAAAACTCCGCATAGAATAGTATGATTGAACAATGGAAGTCTTTTGAAATCGTCTGAAGAATTGACTTCATGAGTTTGGACTTGGCTTCGAAATATGATGAAATTGATTATAGAATTTTGAGGAAAGGCTTTAAATTAAAGTAATGAACTATTGAACAGTTAGATAAGGTTCTCTAATATACCTTAGAACGTTATGGTAGTAATCGAGGATAACTATCAAACTATCGAACCATCGGACTATCAAACCATCGAACAATCGAATTGAGATATATACTATCGAACTTTCAGCTTTTGATTGTGTGGATTGAATATAATCTATCTTCGATTATACTAATTGGGCCCTTAGGAAATCGAACTGGAGTTTTGAGAAACAAATGAGATTTGGAACTATTTTATGGATTCCGATAAGTGTTTAAATCGAATTATGCTTTCTTCCTATTTTCCATGAATGTTTCTATTCTTCTGATATTATTATGGTTTTTTTGTTCTAGCATAATTATGTTTTGCATGAAAATATGAATTATAATTATCAAAAACTGTTTATATCGAACCAGACTTTTCTTATAATTTCTGTATATGTTGCTATTCTTTAACAGTTTTTATGATATTCTATATTTATGTTCTACATTTGAGTATTATATTTTGCATGTTTTGGTTCTTTATTGGGTTTCGGCTCAATATTTACTGTTTTTTCTTTTAGATAAGACTGTAGATCTGGTACCAGATGAGAGAGAGTGATTTAAAGTTTAGCCTGAAGACTTTTGGAGACCTGAAGTAGTTTGGAGACCTTGAAAAGAAACAGTTTGAATGTAAATATTAGATTTTTTATATGGTTCTTGTGTGTATATGGATTTTGAATATGAAAAGTATGTCATGGGTGTGATGAAACAGGGAATATACTTCCGTAGGTATATAGTTCAGCTTTTGCTATATTTTTTTTTTTGGATTCTGTACAGGTCCTAGATGTCATCTTTATTCCAAATTGTTAGTGTAGTAGATAGAAAATGTGAAACGTAAGCTGTAGGAAATTATATGGCGTTTGTGATCCTGTGTCTGAAATGAGAATTCCTGTTGATGGATATTATGATAATGTTATTCTGTATGTTTACAGGTTATAGTAGGATTTGTATTCGGTTTAGCCTAATTTTAGGAGAAACTCTGTTCGTTTTTCGTTAAAACTTCAGGTTGTTATTTGGGCTTCAGTTTTTGTTTCTATAATAACGGAATCATCTGAGGACAAAAAAAATCCGTTCCATCACACATGGCCCCCTCAGTGATGGAAATTACTTCTGTGCTCATAGCCAGTGAAGTTAGAGAGTTATAAGTGGAGTTTAACATTCTACGAGAGATCATTCCTATGATGCCTAGCGAACCGAATAGGGATTGCTTCCCTCCTGTGGGCTGCATCACTATATACCAGTCCCTCAGGAGCTGCTCAACATCCTCATCGCTCTTTAGGTACCTGTCGCACGGCTTCATGCTAATATCGTACAATATCTTTGCTCTCTATGCATCTTCATGCGTCATCGCTCCTAGATGATGACGATTGGCGTTGTCAGGGCGATGTTTCATTTCATACAGAGTGGGGACTAGATTTTCCTGTCTCCCAGAGACCTTCCAATTAACGAGACCATCTATGACTCATTGAAGAATTGCAAGGATCACTTCTTCTTTGAGCACATTGCTGAGATGTGGCCCATGTTACGAGACTGGGGCAACGTTCCAAAAGCTTTCACCAGACGCCAAAGAAGGTAGAGATTGCTGCTGTGGCTAAATTATTGGAGTTGGTGAGGGAGAATGTTTTTGAGTTTATGAGAGACCACTTGGTTTCTCAGGAGGAAGCCAAGAGAGCTTGTTGGGGACCTCCCTCTCCTATCCAAAAATTCTGGACACCACCGTCGGGGCCTCACAAAGGAAGAGGAAGGCTGGTGCTATGATCGGCGGTGACGCTGGAGCACCTTCAACTGACACTGCTCCCACCAGTCCAAAATAGAAGAGGACTGCAATGGTGGAGCCTTCTTCATCATCCTCAGGGCCAGACTATGTGGCTGCTGGATGTCTTGGGGGAGTGGGAGATCACTCAAGAGTTGAAGTGGAGTTGGCTCTAGAAGAATATGATGCCATGCTGCATGTTGGAGCGAGTAGTGCAGTTGTTGTGATGCATTGGCGGAGTAGGAGCCGGAATCCATTGGGGTGGAACCTTGAAGCGAGTTGCAAGCTGAGCCGTTGGAGCCAGTAGTGGAGCCACGAGCAGAGTTGTTGGAGCCAGCTTCAGTGCTATTTGCTAGGACGAAGGAGCCAACCGTCGGAGAGCCTATTGAGGCAGTGAACTTCACTGTGGAGGTGCTGGAGGAGTCTGCCGCCAGAGAGCCTGTTGAGAAGGCAGATCTCACGGCAAAGGCCACTAATGGGCCTATACAGAAAATTTCTGTCTCTAGTCCTCTGCTGCAAAGCCCAAAGTCATGGAGCAGGCCAGCGAGGCCAGTGCGCAAAGTCTAGTAGGTAAACCCTCACAATTTTCCTTCTCCTTTTTCTCTCAACTACTGATACTTAGCGTTTTTGCAAGGGAAGAGAATTGCGAGTGTAGTTACCAAGGGACTATGCCACGGGACCTGGTGATCTTTGACTAGAATAAGGAGATCGTCTAGTTCGAGGAGGAGATGGAGTTGCTGAGAGCGGAGCACCAAGAGGGCATAGCTGCTATCTAATATGTGATGTCAAGTCTAGAACAAGAGAATGCCAAACTGAAAGAGGAGAACATCTGGCTGAGGGAAGCTGTACTATCAAGTCTAGAAGAGGAGAATGACAGACTAAAAGAGGAGAACATCTGGCTGAGAGAAGAAACTGACCGGGCGGTGAGGCGTACTGACCAACTCAAAGGACAGATGATGTGAGGTTTTAGGTTAAGAACATAATAACTAGAAGGTAATTAAGTTAACATAGGTGAATTGTGGTCAAAAGGTACAGGAGGAATCAAATTCAAAAGATCAAGGAGTCGGAATCAGTAAATCGGGAATGAAAATTGTAAGCAGTGAAATATTAAATCGTAAATAAGATTTTGGATTTTAAATCATGATAATCATGACTTATTAAGGTTTTATAATCAAAAGTAAGGTCCAATGATGTGAAAGATCGGGTTAGAATGGTTAAAACGGGTCCCAAATGGCAAAAATATGAAGTGGGCTTGCTGCAAGCTTGTTTCGGGCCTGACCCATGCCCTACATGGGCTCGAGCCCATGGAGAGCACAGAATCCAGATTTGTCTGTGCACACCGCGTGCTCGAGCTGGCTTGGGCAGTAAGGCTTGCTCACCGCGCACTCCTTGCACGCTCGAGCGCCAACCCATTTTAAAACTGCGTGCTGCTTTGCGATTTTTATTTTTCCACATTCCAAAACTTTCTAGAGAGAGAGGGTGCTGATTCTAGAGAGTGGAAGGAGGAGATCAAGCCCGTGGAGTCCGAATCCATTTGAGAGCTAGTTATAAAAGTGGTAATACGCATCGAGGCAAGTATTCTCATACTCACTAACTTTTCTCTTTCGATGTTTTTCACTTATCATCAAGTATTTTTGTATCAAAACCTACCCAAACCATGGAAAATGTATTACCCATGACTTGAGACCAAGTATTTCATAGTTCATTGTCCGATTTATTTACCGATCCGGTCGGTGGAGTTCCATAAAACCCTAACCTATGGGAATTGGGGGTTTTCTGTTTTCACCACGTATCATGTAAAATTGACCCCAATATGTGAATCAACATGTCCTAAATGTGTAAATATGTCGGCCGCGTGATTGATCTCGCACGTTTTGACCCGTTCGCGGCGTCCGAGCCTACTAAAATGCCACTATTACTATTCATCCGAGATGAAATGGGAAAATTGCATGCTTCTACCTTCGTATTATGTTGAATTGACTACAAAATATGAATCACCACGTCCCAATTATGTATATATATTGGTCATACGATCGATTTTGCACATTTCAACCTGTTCGCAGTGTCTGAGGCCTCTAAATATGCACTGTTACTGTTCATTTGAAATTAAATGAGGAATTTGCTTGCTTCCACCTTTGTATTATGTCAAATTGACCCCAAAATGTGAATCAACATGTCCCAAATCTGTATATATAACGACCGGACGATTGATCTTGCAAGATTCGACCCATTCGCGGTGTCCGAGCCCTCTAAAAGTGGCCTGACACTGTCCATCCGAAAATAAAGTGTAAATTTACATGCTCTACCTCTATTTAATTGTGATAAAACGTATAATTAAATGTTCATGTTAAATTATAAGCTCCGAAAATGTGTATTCGTACACTGGAAGCAAGGGAATGCGTCCCGGAGGCTTCTAGATAATATTTGATCATCATAGGTAAGAAATTTCAAACTCTCTTGCGAACTTGGATTGAATTGCTAAAAAGGACTAAGTCCCATAGAAAAATAAAAACTGAGCAAGTAAATGAAGGGGAATCCACCAAAGTACGATATAATGGATTTGATTTCCTAGATGGAGATATGTGTGAATTTGGTCTCCCGGATGGAGATAAGGATGGGAATGTGATTTTTCGATTGGAAAATGTGATGTACTTGTGGTGGATCTTCCCTCAAGGAAGGACTAATCCTGAAACTAGGACCATGGTTCATAGGGATAGTATTCTTTGGTTTACTATGTCTATCATGGTGTGAACCCAAGGAATATTTGGCCAAATATTCTGGCCGCTCATGGAAGTGGGTGATGTTTGTGGTATACTTTAGGATACTACTGTGGAAGAACGAGGATTGTCCTGGTCCCCGGGGGATATCGGGTGAGTTGAGATGGCCGAGTACTGTAGGCCTAAAATGTAGCTAATGGTCGAGTACTGCAGATATAAAATGTAGCTGATGGTCGAGTGCTACAGACGTAAAATGTAGCCGATGGTCGAGTGTTGCAGACGTAAAATGTAGCCAGCTTTAGAATGTGTGGTAGACGCATTCATTTTCTCGTTCTCTCACATCGTTGGTTAGTACGACCTATTAGCCCGAGTCTGTAAAGATTAATGAAAGTAATGAAAATGAATGGACGTAACCGGAACAAACATGCGAACCAGATGATCCCAGATGCCCCCTCCTCGCATGCTTCCTTTTATTCAAGTTATATGTTTTCCCTACCTAGTTACTGTTTTCCCTATTATTTGCTATAGTTAGTGATGTCTGATTATATTTGTTGAGTTGTACGCTCACTCTTGCTATTTTTCTTTCCAGATGAGAACTTTAAGCTGGCGCTTGATTAGTTAGAGCAAAGAAAGGGACTTGCTTGAGGAGATTAGTTGGATGTCGAAGGCTTGAAGTTTTGGATACGTTGTTGTAATAGAATGTAAATAGTCTAGTTGGATTAATGTGATTTGTTATTATTTTATAGTTATTGTTATGCTTCCAGAGGTTTCTGGATTTAGCTATGCTTCCGCATCTATGTTAATGTTTTGAATTTTGTTTAGTCCTAGACGGCATCTCTCTAGACCCAACATGGTAGATAGAAGTACTATATTGGAGACATAGATGGTACAGCGATTGTGATCCTGTGTGTTGTGTTGTAGGCCAAAGTATTGATTATTAGATAGTTGTGTGCTTGTATAGACTATTTTAAGCAGGTTGTATTTTTTGTTTTTCATCCAGTTGCTAAGAAAATTCTGCCAAAATTTCTGCAGAATCCATAATCATAAATTATGGGATAAGTTTATGTTACCATTGACGGAGGTTATTTAAGAAAAATAACCCGGTCCGTCACAGTTGGTATCAAAGAAAAAGAGATGCCTTAGGTTTAATTTGAATAGTATGCGGAAGCTTAGGACCAGTTAAGATTTAGCCGAAATAGGTAGATTAAGGTATGGGATGATTAAGTTAGAATAGTTTGAGGTATCTTGGTTTGCGTAAATTAGACTAGACTTCAATTGGAATTTAGCGTTTAAGCTAGTTGATACCAAACATAAGCTTAGACTGATCAACTGAGCTTTAAGGATTCAGGTTAATCTATTCTATGTTGAGGCGAGATTAAGTAGTTTGGATTAGAGAAAATGCTTAAGTCTTTGGCTTAAAGGGTTAATTTTGAAATGCATCAATCTTAGCGCCTCCCTCTAATCTGATTATTGGAGGATTCATAATATTGTGATGTTTGTGGTAATATAAAGTAATATGGTTTTTAGTCAAGGGAATACCCGGGGTAGTGGTCAACTGTGAGGTCGGTAGGAGCTGTAAGGAGGCACCTTGAGGTTTTAATTTCATTAGTACCGACTTAGTATTTAAATTAATCAGTGAAGATTGGGGGCCTAGGTTAATTAGTGTTGGATTAAGGTTCAAGTTTGGCCAGCTCTAGATTGAGGTCTTGAGGATAGTAATATGCTAACAAGGGTTATCTGATTAACCTAGCAAGCGGGATGAATAACGGTTAAGTGTTTGAATTCTAAGTGACTCAGACTTTGTAGAAATTGAGACATGGATCATGAGTATTGAAATGGTGTTTGTGGTAGCCAAATACTCGGAAAGATTAGAAGTATTATAGGATATCTGCATGGGTGTTCTTTAATTGATGAGGTATTCTTCTCGATGAGTTAAGAAGTATGATTCCAACTGCAATTAATTTGATTGCAAGATTGAGGAATGTCCATATCTAGGGACAGACTGTGAAGAGGTCTAGTGTCTGAATCGAGATTCTAAGGTATTAACTCAGGGTGTTAAGTGTCGCCTGTTGTGATAAGAGGTAAGACTCTTGAGTTTGATATTGTAGCCTTGTGTCGTTTTGTGGATTCCGAACCCATGTTGCATTGTGTTTTTGAGTTATGTGTAACTGGGGGACCTAGGCCTTACAATAGCGACAAAGGTGACCAAGTATTCGAGAGGATAGAAGATATATTAAGGTGGATGTACGTGGATGAATCTTGGATAAATGTCTTCCCAAAGGGATTTTGGGACTATGATCTAAGTCATAGATAGCTTGGTCGCTGGACTAAGGATAGTTCGTATCCTCTAGTCTAGCAGTGAAGAAATCCAGTGCCTTGGATTAGAGTTTTGATGGTGGTGACGCATAAGGAAATTGTGTTGATTGCCATGATGGAAGATGAGATTTCTCAATTTTGATGTCACAAGACCGGTATCATTTGGGATCCCGAACATATAATTCTATGTTTTCTAAATTTATTTGTTTATTTAAGGATACAAGCTTAATAAAAGTGGTATTGAGGGTTATGACATTTTTGGGTTCGTAGATGCAATTGGTTGGGTTAATCTGAACCATTTTGTGGTGCCAATCTTGATGTGATATTATGGATGATTTTGTCAGCAAGTTGTCCAGTCAATCTGAATTGGATTGGAAATCATATTATGTCTTGCAATTGAATTGTGGGATCTTGGGCATGAGCTTGGGCTAGCTAAGGTATCAAGTTTTAATATGATCTTAGTAGTAGTTTGGTGGGTGAACCACTGTGCTATACTGGGTTGGACTGGTAAAAAGATAGCATCCTACAATTGGGTTGTGGGATCTGAAGTATAAGTCTGAAATTGATTGAGGTATCAGTAGATTAGTGTCATTTTTCCAGCAAATCGGTTAATGAGGATTTGCGCTAAGTTCGATTTGTATAGGCGACCACGCCTAAAGGTCATTTTGTGGTCATTGAGGGGTTTTGGTTTTGTAAATATTTGAGGATGTTATCAGAAAGAAGAGTAAGCTGATCTATCTTTAGTCGAAAATTCGAAGTTGGGTTGAAATCGACGCTGATCATTGAGGATTCCATGTAAAGCTGAGGAGGTATCGGTTTTGTATCATAGTGGAATACTTTAGAACCTTCAAAGTAAATAAGACGAGCTAACAAGGTTGTTCATGAATTTCAAAAATGGGGTTGCCTAAGAGATTAATGATTTGATAAACAGACTTTGTGAATGGATAGGTGAATTGTGTGGGCTGTATAAAGGCTTGATGATTGCTAAGATCGATTTGGGTCCATAGCATGTTAATTGTGGATTAGTGAGGGTTGTAGACCCGGCGGTATTCAGGATAAGGATATGGCTACTACGAAGTTCGGAAACACTATTTTGATTTTGTAGGTTCGCGGGTGTCTCATGAAATTTTATCAGATGGATCTTTGGGCCATATTCGGGCCCGTGTTGATGTGACTTCATTAATGAATTCAAAAGGACATAGGGTGTATGCAATTTGTTTGATGATTACGTCATAACTTGTGAACTGCTGTTAATCCATATGCCCCATTGAGAAGGGAATGTGAGTTTAGTCTGAGAAAATGCCTTGTTAAGCTTGTGGTTCTTTGGTAGCATGAGTTTGAAATCCATAAGACTTTAAGTGATGGCTAATTGGGAGATAGAATTGTATCAAATGTATTGGAGTTATGAATTTATGAAATATGAAGTCCTTATGGTTTTATTTCAGGGCAATTAGAGTAACCCACATATCTTAATCATACAAGATGTGTTTGGATTGGATTAGTTTGCTCATTGGTATGCCAACGAGATTTTGAGGTTGCTTAGTAATCGGATTTTGAAGTTAAGGGGAGGATGATTGAAAGCTATGTCGAATCTTTGGGTGATTGTTATGATTGTAGTTTTGAATGTGGTTATAGTTAGATAATTGTGAGATTCATCTTCATGGTATGACTATCCTAGGATTGTTTTAATCAGGGTTGTCGTATATTCTGGGTGTGTGATATAGGCTATGTATTTTGGAAAATATGTCGGTTTGTCGACTTACCAATGAAATAGCGAGAATATAAATTATTTTGATTTTAAAATTTGATTGTGATTTAAGATTTGTATCAAAACCTTAGTAAAACTTAATTAGAGAATCTTTGGGACGTCAAATTGAATTTGATATGGTGGTGAAATCTCAGTGGGATGATTCGTAGTAGGATAATTAGTCAGGGTAGCGCAGCATAAGCGTTGCGGGCCCATGGCCCAGAGATTTCAAAATGAGGTTGCGGTTCCATATGATCGAATCCTTTTTAAGGCTTGGAATGAACTGAAGTGGAAGTCCATTGGTTCGCTTGAAGTATCGAATTAGACTAGAGAAATGGATGGCATTATTTTAAGGCCACTTCAAAAATTCTAGTATTGTAATGAAGTCTCCCTTGTATCGATAGTCGAAGAAATCAGTAAGTATTTCGGTTAAGCCGTTTTGGAGACTTGGGATTCGTCTTGAGATGAGGGCCCCCTAGGATAAGCCGTTTGATAAAAAATGTGACATAGGATCGTGAAGAAGGAATTCTGAAAGGATTTTTTTCCCCAATTATAAATCTTGAGGTTCGTCAAATTTCAAGGACGAAATTTTTATAAGTAGAGGAGAGTTATGGGGTTTTAGGTTAAGAACATAATAATTAGATGGTAATTAAGTTAACATAGGTGAATTGTGGTCAAAAGGTACGGGAGGAATCAGATTGAAAAGCTCAACGAGCCGGAATCAGTAAATCAGGAACGAAAATTGTAAGCCATGAAATATTAATTCGTAAATAAGATTTTGGATTTTAAATTATGATAATCATGACTTATTAAGGTTATATAATCAAAAGTAAGGTTCAAGGATGTGAAAGATTGGGTTAGAATGGTCAAAATGGGTCACAAATGGGCCGCGCGATCGATCTCGCACGTTTTGACCTGTTCGCGGCATCCGAGCCCTCTAAAATGTCACTGTTACTGTTCATCTGAGACAAAATGGAAAAATTACATGCTTCTACCTTCGTATTATGTTGAATTGACCTCAAAATATGAATCATAACGTCCCAATTATGTATATAAATCGGCCATACGATCGATTTCGCACGTTTCGACCCATTCGCGGCGTCCGAGCCCTCTAAATATGCACTGTTACTGTTCATCCCAAATTAAATGGGGAATTTGCTTGCTTCCACCTTCGTATTATGTTGAATTGACCCCAAAATGTGAATCACCATGTCCCAAATGTGTATATATAACGACTGGATAATCGATCTCGCAAGATTCAACCCATTCGCAGCGTCCGAGCCCTCTAAAAGTGGGCCTGACACTGTCCATCCTAAAATAAAGTATAAATTTGCATGCTCTACCTCTATTTAATTGTGATGAAATGTATGATTAAATATTCATGTTAAATTGTAATCCCCCAAAAAAGTATTTGTACACCGAAAGCAAGGAAATGCGTCCCGGAGGCTTCTAGATGATATTTGACCATCAAAGGTAAGAAATTTTAAACTCTCTTGTGAACTTGGATTGAATTGCTAAAAGGGATTAAGTCCCATAGAAATATGAGAACTGAGCAAGTAAATGAAGGGGAATCCACCAAAGTACGATATGATGGATTTGAATTCCTAGATGGAGATATGTGTGGATTTGGTCTCCCGGATGGGGATAAGGATGGGAATGTGATTTTGTGATTGAAAAATGTGATGTACTTGTGGTGGATCTTCCCTCAAGGAAAGATTAATCCTGAAACTATGACCATTGTTCATAGGGGTAGTATTCTCTGGTTTGCCATGTCCATCACGGTGTGAACCCAAGGAATACTTGGTCACGTATTCTCGCTGATAGTGAAAGCGGGTGATATTCGTGGTATGCTTTAGGATACTACTATAGAAGAACGAGGATTGCCCTGGATCTCAGAGGATATAGGGCGAGTTGAGATGGCTGAGTGCTACAGGCCTAAATGTAGCTAATGGTCGAGTGCTGCAGACGTAAAATGTAGCCAATGGTCGAGTGTTGCAGACATAAAATGTAGCCGATAGTTAAATACTGCAGACCTAAAATGTAGCTGGCTTTAGAATGTACGGCAGACACATCCCTTTCCTCATTTTCTCACATCGTTGGTTAGTACGACCTACTAGCCCGGGTCCACAAAGATTAATGAAAGTAATGAAAATGAATAGACATAACAGGAACAAACATGCGAACTAGATGATCCCAGATGGCCCCCTCCTCACATGTTTCCTTTTATTCAAGTTATATGTTTTCCCTGCCCAGTTATTGGTTTCCATATTATTTGCTGTAGTTAGTGATGTATGATTATATTTGTTGAGCTATATGCTCACTCTTACTGTTTCTCCTTCAAGACGAGAACTTTAAGCTGGTGCCTGATTAGTTAGAGTAAGGAAAGGGACTTACTTGAGGAGATTAGCTGGATGTCGAAGGCTTGAAGTTTTGGATATGTTGTTGTAATAGAATATAAATAGTCTAGTTGGATTAATGTGATTTGTTATTATTTTATGGTTATTATTATGCTTCCACAGGTTTTTGGATTTAGCTATGCTTCCACATTTATGTTGATGTTTTGGATTTCGTTTAGTCCTAGACGGCATCTCTCTAGCCCAACATGGTAGATAGGAGTGCTATATTGGAGCCATGGATGGTATGGCGATTGTGATTCTGTGTGTTGTGTTGTAGGCTAAAGTGTTGATTATTGAATAGTTGTGTACTTGTACAGACTATTTTAAGCATGTTGTATTTTTGGTTTTTCATCCAGTTGTAAAGGAAACTCTGCCGAAATTTCTGCAGAATCCATAATCATAAATTACGGGAATAAGTTTATATTACCATTGACGGAGGTTATTTAAGAAAAATAATCAGGTCCATCACATACGACATCACTAGAAAATAAGTTGACTACTCATATACACCCGGATGAGGTTTTCAATATGCTGGTGGCACGGTTGTGGGAAGGTGTTAACCTTTGCCGGTGCATTACACTGTTGGTTGGCCCCAGCATTCTAGAGGAGTATCTTGACCTATCAAACTATTCTGCCTAGTGTCGTGAGAGCCTTGTGGGACAGTCCTAGAGTGGCCAGGGGCCACCACCTCTTCCAGCTAGGAGCTTTGCACCTCTGTAGATTTCGTACTCTTTGCTTTTTGAAATTGTTGTAATTATACTGATTCAATTAATAAAATGGACGTTTTACTAATGTCATATGTCTTTACTTTTGTTGCTATTTTTTAATTACTTGTTCTTGTGTTGGCTGGCCGACTTGGTGCATTGCATACAAGTTGGCCGTCTACCTTCTTTGAGATATTTGTGGAGCTCTCTGATGGACTTAAGTCCTAGAGTACACATTAACGTGAATCCTAATATCAGGTCAAACCTGTTCTACACTCACACATAAGTAGAGGCTTGGTGGCGCTGCTTAAGTATAAAGTTGGGCAGCCAACTTTTGGACGGAGTGCTTTTGCTCCTATTGACCGTCGTTGACTGACCAAACTATCTCCTTGTGTAGGGGGTTGTCATGTGTGTTGTTTAAGTCCCCTAAGATTTTGACCGTGAACGGGCCACTTTGATGACTAAGGTTTTTTTCGATCGTTGATAAGCTACCTGAATGACCACGGTTTAATTACGACCGCTTATGGGCCGCCTAGATGACCAGGGTTTAGTTACGACCGCTTATGGGCTGCTTGGACAACCGGGGTTTAGTTATGACTGCTTATGGGCCACCTAGATGACCAGGGTTTAGTTATGAGCAGGTAAAAACCTACTCGACTTAGGGGCGGTCTAGGTCATATAACCCTACAAATAGACACACATGCATACGGAATAGAAAAAGAAAAAAGAGACAACACAGTTGTGACAGAACGGATCTTAATCATTATAGGTCCCTCCCTCAAACAGAAACAGAAATTTAAATCATTTAAATCCTGTAAAGATTTGGGAAGAGTTTCCTTTATATTCAGAGCAAATCCAAATATACAACCTGTATCTAATAACCTGTACAGAACATACTCGATGTCCAATCCTCAAAATCATGACCATAACACAAACACCGCACCAAAATAAGCACACAACTAATCAAATATCATAATCTACATCCTACAATATACATACACAGGATCACAGATGCCATTTGTGACGGAATGGATTTTTTTTATTCTGTCATTCATAACACATTTGAAAATCCAAACTAAACCAATTAGGTGCAACACAGGATCACAGATGCCATCTAGGACCCATATACTTTTCACCATAATAAGTATTGCGGAAGCATTCATATTCATTCCAAAATATTCATTTCCGAGTACATAACCAAAAATGTTTAACCATAGGAGTCCATCAAGTTATTACAATAATATTCCCCAAAATAAGCTTTAGAGGTCTTTAATAATCCTTTAGACAAGCTCCAATCACTCCAACTCGTCAGGCACAAGCTTTAAACCTTTATCTGTAGGGAAAAAAAATATAAAACAGTGAGCTGAGGCCCAACAAGGTATATGGTACATGCATATGAACTGTAAAACAGTTATGCCAAAATGATCATATAACCATGTAGAACCAGAACGTTTAATTAAAACATCATCTGGAAAAGCAGTAAGGGCACACCATAACGATATCAAACCTCATGCTTCATAAATCAGTACGCTATAGACTGTAAAACAATAAGCTGTAAACTTTGACAATACATGGTAAAACTGAAAACAATACCCTATCATCTTTTCACTGTATGATTCATTATCATCATTTTACTATAATATAGCATATTGGTAAAACGGTAAACGGTACTTCATATTATTTTTCTCCTTGTACGAAGCCCCGATGACGGCTATCATTCCCTCCTTGTACCAAGCCCTGAGGATGGCTATTATTCCCTCATTGTACCAAGCCCCGAGGACGGCTATCATTACCTCCTTGTACCAAGCCCCGAGGACGGCTATCATTCATCTTTTTATCAAAACCCCTTTTTGAAATCAGACTTGCATAATATATCTTCAGCTATCTTTAAGTATGCATGAAAATTTCCTTGGTGCAGGTCGGTAAATATTTTCGAAAACAAATTATACTTTGGGCCGGCTTTGATTTTTATCAAGGAAGGGCCGGAGCTCTTTTCTCTTTAGGGGAGCCGGTTTCATTTTCAGTACAAAGTTTGAATTCATTTTCAGTACAAAAAGCCGAAGTTCTTTTTCTCAAAATGCCGGAGTGCTCAAAAAGCCAGAATGCTTAAAAAGCCGGAGTTCTTTTTTAAAAAGAGGCCGGAGTGCTTTTTGGACGGAGTGCCTTTTGGACGGAGTGCTTTTTAGACGGAGTGCTTTTCACTAAGAGTACTTTTAAAAGCCAAAATTTCATAAATCCGGAGTGCTTTTTACTGAAAGCTAGAGTACTTTTAAAAGCCGAAGTTCATAAATCCGGAGTACTTTTTACTGAAAGCCAGAGTACTTCTAAAAGTCGAAGTGCATAAATCCTAAGTACTTTTTACTGAAAGCCAGAGTACTTTTAAAAGTCGAAGTTCATAAATCCGGAGTACTCTTTACTAAAAGCCGGAGTACTTTCAAAAGTCAAAGTTCATAAATCCGGAGTACTTTTTTACTGAAAGCCGGAGTGCTTTTCGGACAGAGTGCCTTTCGGACAGAGTGCTCAAAAAGTCGGAGTGCTTAAAAAGCCGGAGTTGATTTATTATTCAAGGGAGGCCGAACTTGATTTTAACATGCAAGACCGAACATGATTTCATGCAAAGGCTGAACTTAATTTCATGACAAGGGAACCGATTTTGGTGTTATCATGCAAAAAGGGGCCGATTATGATTTTAACATGCAAAGGGCTGATTTTGATGCTTGTAATACCGATTTCATTTTTAGTCCGGATTCTGCAAATTTTTGGTTTAATCAGGAAACAGAAGGTAGAAAACAGAGAACATAAACGAACCATGAAATCCATCCTGCCGTAAATACTACTTGAGCAGTAATTTGAAGACGGTAATCATTTTAAATCAGAAGAAAAACTTGCAATATGAAAAGCAGAGTATACATTTGCATTAAACCATGATTTTAAAAATATGGAGAAAGGTGTATACTTGCAATATTCTTAAAGCATGAACTTAAAAACAGTGTCCGAAGTAACTTGCAATATTCTTAAAGCATGAACTCAAAAATAGCGTCCGAGGTACACTTGCAATATTCTTAAAGCATGAATTTAAAAGCAGCGTCCGAAGTAACTTACAATATTCTTAAAGCATGAACTCAAAAACAGCGTCCGAGGTACACTTGCAATATTCTTAATGCATGAATTTAAAAGCAGCGTCCGAAGTAACTTGCAATATTCTTAAAGCATGAACTCAAAAACAACGTTCGAGGTACACTTGCAATATTCTTAAAGCATGAATTTAAAAGCAGCGTCCGGAGTAACTTGCCTGAGAGTTGCCCAGTATCACCGTTTTGAAGTTTCTCCTTTACTCCCTCCTTTCTGCTTGTATTGGCTGACTATTTCAACCAACTGACGCTGGGTTTTTATAGAGGAGGGGTTTGGTGGGGTAAGTCACTCACTCCCGTACTTATTTGCAGATGGCAGGTGGGAGTAACTAAATTAGTTTACCTACTCTATTTGGTCGCTGCCTAGTTGGATTCTAACTAAATAGTAAAGTTTACTTTTGTCTTTAGTTGCCATTAATTTATCCGGTCAACTTTTTGGTCAATATTTCTAATTAAGCCAAGTTCAAATGCTTGCAGTGCCGGTCTCAATTTTTGTAAACCTTTCAAGAAATCTGGTCAACTCTTCAATTCCGGTCAACATCTTCGAATCCGGTCAACTCTTCAAATCCGGTCAAATTTTACTTCGGCCTCTTGCACTTCCAAAACTGGCTAGTCATTTCACATGGCCGGACTTGATTTAACAAGGGTAGAACCGGACTTATTTTATACTAAGGAAAGGCCGAACTTGATTGAGGCTTAAGGCAGCCGGTTTAGATTTTGTATTTCGGTCAACACTTTGAGCCATTTGATTGTGGGATCTCACAATTCTCCCCCACTTAAAGGAATTTCGTCCTCGAAATTAAGGAAATACCTCATTCTATTTCGCGCTAAACCTCAATGTTGAGCATTTTATTTGGTAATTAACTTAAACCTTTTTATATGCTCAGGCACATCACTCTTCCGCTGCACGCTCTGATCAATCAGTTAGCTTTGGTTTGTTCAATTTCATCTTACCGCCACTATCACAGCCTAGCATTTTGGTTCTTTTAGCCAAAATCCCAACATGAAATTCAAGATACAATTAGATTTTGAAAGCAGGATACTTTACATTTTCTTCATTTCATGTCAGATTCCCTTCTAAACATCCAAGCCTTGTGATAACCTTGATTTAGATTGATTCTAAAATATCCATACCTCATAAATATCTCTCACAGATCCTCAATTCATAACAGGAGAAGAAGTCCTAACTACGACCGCCTCTGTGGATTCGGTTCAGTCTTAGACCATTGCTCAAGACCTCGAGATCCTAACACTTAACAGCCTCAAAATCTCAAAGTCCATATACCGAAGGAAACAACTTTTCTCAAACCCTCAACCCGTGGCAAGATCAAAATTGCAAATTATACGATCACCACTGGTTCAATGTGGTTTAAAATTCCATTGTCCAATTCATTACCTCTACACTTAACAATTTTAAGACCTTGTTGGCATGTGAATCGACACATTATTTGAAATCAACCTAGGGGTATCATTTGATCGTCATTTAAGTGGAGACATTTCATTACTGATTTCAAGTAATTCTGATAAGGGATTCCTCTCCTAATTGATCCAAGAGTATTAATCCTCAACAATCTAGGAAAGTTCATCCTCATAATTTTTAAAATTATGAGATCAGAATTATCTTCCAAGCGATTCTTCACACATCCATATGGAGACTTTTGACATTGACCATTAATCTTAGTATTCTCCTCCGTCAAATATATTGAGATCCATTTCTAGTTCATATGACCTTAAATTTCCTTTAAGGGGTCATTCTTAAGTCCTCAGAGATCTTATCACAAAATTTTAATTACTGGTGGAGTAATTCCGTCCAACGGACGGCTCCCCCACTTTGGCGATTACTTATTAATACTGACTAACAAAATCCCAATCTTTCTAATAAACTCGTCATCTATGCTAACTTACCTGATCATTGATAAGTCCTATTGATAAGTCCTATTATCATATGGTTCTACGACTCCATTAATAATGTCTGGTCAATACCTTTTTTTTTCCTTAGAGACTAATGTCAAACTTTATTAAAACAGATTAGTTTGGTCATACCTACGTTTCTTAAAACCTTCATAGCCAGATTCTTGAATGGTCATCTATTAACTTCAAAAAGGGCAATCCTAATTCTAATTAGGATGAACGCCTTTAACTCGTTTAACCTTGCCTCTTACTCAGAATTTCATAACCTCATGACAGGGTACTGCATCTTTTACCAACGTCCTTGAATATTAGTTCATTTCTAGAGGTTCGAAATTTCTCATCCCTAAACCATCATTTCTACTTATTTTCTATACCGACCAAATGAATCAAGTATTATCGTTTGTGTTACAGTTTCTAAATCTCACAAAATCCATAAAGCATACATATGTCTATACAATCAGGAAACAAATCGAAATTTCGTGATTAAGAGAATACCTTCCTCTGCCTTTGGGGTGTCTCTGGGCCTTGCACTGCCGCCATAATACTCAGACTTCTTTTCTTTTGACCTTTTTGTAACGGGCAATCTTTTATCAGGTGTCCCAACTTTTCACAATTATAGCACGCTCCTATTACTTTGTAACAAGTTTTTCCCATGTGCTCCTTCCTACAATATGCACATTTAGCAGTTGATGTTGGCAAACTTGTTACCGACAAAACTTCGGCAGTGCTCTTCCCCGCATTCACCATTTTGGCCTTCTTGGATGACTCCGGTGGTTCCACATGTGAGTTCCTACTAGGATCTTCCTAACTAGCAGCCCTTTTTGTAAGAAATTTTTGTGTCTGTAACTCTTCCTCGAGTACCGAGGCCCTATATAGGATCTCAGTATAAGTCTGAAACTCCTGGATCACTAATTCATCTCTAATCTCATTATTTAACCCTTGTAGGAACTTTTTGGTCATCCTCGATTGATCCTTACTAATGAGAGGTACATGATGAGACAATTCGATGAACCTTGTGCCATACTCTGCTATGGTGCGACTTCTTTGCCTAAGTTCGATAAGTGCTCCTTCCCTCCAATTCTGAAGGTCATCGGGAACATATTCTTCCTAGAAAGCCTCCTCAAACGTCTCCCAAGAAATTTCCTCATCCAACCATCCCATTGCTCTTTTCTTTTTAGCCCACCAATCATCGGCCTCTTCTTCTAATTTATAAATTGCAAAGGTAACTCTTTCATTATCAGAACATTGGATAACTGTAAACACTTTCTTCAATCTCCTAATCTAATTTTCTGCCTTCAGCGGATATGCTTCTCCTAAAAATTCAAGCACATTTGCTCTCTTAGACCTCTCGTACATAGATGGAATCGGTTGTGGTGCAAGAAGCAGGGCCACATGACGCCGTTCCACCTTCACTACAACATGCGTTACCCTTTCTAGCAAAGTCACATACTCAGCTTCTTGATCATAGGGGGTACTAGCACTACCCCGGCCATATCTTCTTCTCCTTTCATTAGCCATCCTAAAATCAAGACAGGTGCAACATTGAAATCCCAAAAAAGTCAATTAGAGAAAAGGAAAATATCCATCAGTTTAGTGAAATTCAAACTTAGCCTAGGAGTCAACTTCCTAAGAGTCCTAATCACCTAGGTTACCTAGACTTAATCTTACGAAAATTTAGTAGAAAGATTCAAACATATGCTTCCGTTTTTCGATCGATCAATTTCTAAGGCATCTCAACTCTCTGATACCAATTGTGACGGAACAAATTTTTTTTTTGATTCCGTCATTCATTACACATTTGAAAACACAAACTAAACCAATTAGGTGCAACACAGGATCACAGATGCCATCTAGGACTCATATACTTTTAACCATAATAAGTATAGCGGAAGTTGTTCTAACACTTGCGGAAGCATTCATATTCATTCCAAAATATTCATTTCTGAGTACATAGCAAAAAATGTTTAACTATAGAAGTCCATCAAGTCATTAAAATAATATTCTCCAAAATAAGCTTCCGAGGTCTTTAATAATCCTTCAGACAAGCTCCAATCACTCCAACTCGTCAGGCACAAGCTCTAAAGCTTCATCTATAGGGGAAAAAAATCATAAAACAGTGAGCTGAGACTCAGAAAGATACATGCATATGAACTACAAAACAATTATGCCAAAACGATCATATAACTATGTAAAACCAGAACGTTTAATCAAAACATCATCTGGAAAAACAGTAAGGGCACACCATAATGATATCAAACCTCATGCTTCATAAATCAGTACGCTATAGACTGTAAAACAATAAACTGTAAACTTTGACAATACATGGTAAAACTGAAAATAATACCCTATCATCTTTTCACTGTACGATTCATTATCATCATTTTACTGTAATATAGCATATCGGTAAAACGGTAAATGGTACTTCATATTATTTTTCTCCTTGTACGAAGCCCCAAGGACGGCTATCATTTCCTCCTTGTACCAAGCCCTGAGGATGGCTATCATTCCCTCCTTGTACCAAGCCCCGAGGACGGCCATCATTACCTCCTTGTACCAAGCCCCGAGGACGGCCATCATTACCTCCTTGTACTAAGCCCCGAGGACGGTTATCATTCATCTTTTTATCAAAACCCCATTTTGAAATCAGACTTGCATAATATATCTTCAGCTATCTTTAAGTATACATGGAAATTTCCTCGGTGCAGGTCGGTACATATTTTCGGAAACAAATTATACTTGGGGCCAGTTTAGATTTTTATCAAGGAAGGGACGGAGCTCTTTTCTCGTTAGGGGAGCTAGTTTCATTTTCAGTACAAAGTTGGAATTTATTTTCAGTACAAAAAGTCGAAGTTCTTTTTCTCAAAATGCCGGAGTGCTGAAAAAGTCGGAATGCTTAAAAAGTCAGAGTTCTTTTATAAAAAGAGGCCGGAGTGCTGAAAAAGTCGGAGTGCCTTTTGGACGGAGTGCTTTTCAGACAGAGTGCTTTTCACTCGGAGTACTTCTAAAAGCCGAAGTTTCATAAAACAATTATGCCCTGTACGAAGTTTCATTTTCAGTACAAAGTTCGAATTCATTTTCAGTACAAAAAGCCGAAGTTCATTTTCTAAAAATGCCGGAGTGCTCAAAAAGCCAGAGTGCTTAAAAAGCCAAAGTGCTTAAAAAGCCGGAGTTCTTTTTTAAAAAGAGGCTGGAGTGCTTTTTGGACAGAGTGCCTTTTGGACGGAGTGCTTTTCAGACGGAGTGCTTTTCACTCGGAGTACTTTTAAAAGCTGAAGATTCATAAATCCGGAGTGCTTTTTACTGAAAGCTGGAGTACTTTTAAAAGCCGAAGTTCATAAATCCGGAGTACTTTTTACTGAAAGCCGAAGTACTTTTAAAAGTCGAAGTTCATAAATCCGGAGTACTCTTTACTGAAAGCCGGAGTACTTTTAAAAATTGAAGTTCATAATTCCAAAGTACTCTTTACTGAAAGCCGGAGTACTTTTAAAAGTCGAAGTTCATAAATCCGGAGTACTTTTTTACTGAAAGCCGGAGTGCTTTTCGGACGGAGTGCCTTTCAGACGGAGTGCTCAAAAAGTCGGAGTGCTTAAAAAGCCGGAGTTGATTTATTATTCAAGGGAGGCCGAACTTGTTTTTAACATGCAGGACCGAACTTTATTTCATGCAAAGGCTGAACTTAATTTCATGCAAAGAGAACCGATTTCGGTGTTATCATGCAAAAAGGGGCCGATTATGATTTTAACATGCAAAGGGCCGATTTTGATGCTTGTAATAACGATTTCATTTTTAGTCCGGATTCTGCAAATTTTTGGTTTAAGCAGAAAATAGAAGGTAGAAAACAGAGAACATGAACTAACCATGAAATCCATCCTGCCGTAAATACTACTTGAGCGGTAATTTGAAAACGGTAAGCATTTTAAATCGGAAGGAAAACTTGCAATATGAAAAGCAAAGTATACATTTGCATTAAACCATGATCTTAAAAACAGGGGGAAAGGTGTATACTTGCAATATTCTTAAAGCATGAACTTAAAAACAGCATCCGAAGTAACTTGCAATATTCTTAAAGTATGAACTCAAAAACAGCGTCCGAGGTACACTTGCAATATTCTTAAAGCATGAATTTAAAAGCAGCGTCCAAAGTAACTTGCAATATTCTTAAAGCATGAACTCAAAAACAACGTCCGAGGTATACTTGCAATATTCTTAATGCATGAATTTAAAAGCAGCGTCCGAAGTAACTTGCAATATTCTTAAAGCATGAACTCAAAAACAGCGTCCGAGGTACACTTGCAATATTCTTAAAGCATGAATTTAAAAGCAGCGTCCAAAGTAACTTGCCTGAGAGTTGCCCAGTATCACTGTTTTGAAGTTTCTCCTTTACTCCCTCCTTTCTGCTTGTTTTGGCTGACTACTTCAACCAACCGACGCTTTATTTTTATAGAGTAGGGGTTTGGTGGGGTAAGTCACTTACTCCCGTACTTGTTTGCAGACGGTATGTGGGAGTAACTAAATTAGTTTACCTACTCCATTTGGTCGCCGCCTAGTTGGATTCTAACTAAATAGTAAAGTTTACTTTTGTCTTTAGTTACCATTAGTTTATCCGATCAACTTTTTGGTCAATATTTCTAATTAAGCCGAGTTTAAATACATGTAGTGCCGATCTCAATTTTTGTAAACCTTTCAAGAAATCTGGTCAACTCTTTAATTTCGGTCAACATCTTCGAATCCGGTCAACTCTTCAAATCCGGTCAAATTTTACTTCAGCCTCTTGCACTTCCAAAACTGGCCAGTCATGTCACATGGCCGGACTTGATTTAACAAGGGTGGAGCCGGACTTATTTTGTACTAAAGAAAGGCCAAACTTGATTGTGGCTTAAGGCGGCCGGTTTAGATTTCGTATTTCGGTCAACACTTTGAGCCATTTGATTTTGGGATCTCACACAATCTATGCCTTTAATTCAACAACCCTATCCACTATACCAAAATTCATTGAGAGATGCCATCTAGGACCTATACATATTCAGTAATCAGAATAGCGAAAGCAACTATATCCATAATGTAAACCTACAGAAGTATAAATACTATTCTATCATAATACAACGTGTATCACATCTATTAATACATATTTTTCTTTACAAAACTCTATAAAACATGCAGAACTATAAGATTTTCCAAAATCATCCAGAAGCCTTCGAGGGTCCAAATCTTCCTTACTAGCTCTAACTATGCCTGATACTTTGGTATCGTCTCTATAGCCTTATTTGAAGGAGGGAAATAAAACAGTGAGCCGAAATCCAACAAGGTACCAAAACATGCAGAATATAAAACTTTCATACAAAATATAAGTACATATATAATAGATACAGTAGCATATAGAGTATAAATGTATTAAGGCAGTGATTATGAAAATATTAACAGAATGAAAATATAGAAGGTCCTAGAAACTGTCAAAGAATAGTAAGATATACAAAAAGTATGAGAAAAGTATAACTCAATATGAATAGGTCTCGGTAATCATTATTTATACTTTCATGTAAAATATATATTCATTAAAATAGAAAACTACGATAACATCAGGAAAATAGAAGCATTCATGGAATAAAGATAAAGCATAATGCCATTTAAACATGCGTCAAAAATTATGAATCGGTATAATCATGCTTTGATAATCATATATCGGTAAAACATGCTTCAAAAATTGAAAAACAGTATCCATTCTTTAAATTCTAGAAAATCTCTTTTTACTATCATAATGACCAAACTAGTAGACCCTATTAGCCGAGAGGACGAGTAATCGAGCATAAATTGTGTTGACTCCACACAATCCAAGGCCAGCAATAAGTATCCCTTCTTATGGAATTATATTCTAATACCTCCCGAAGGTCAGTAAATTATGTACTAATACTTCCCGAAGGATGGTGGATCATTTGAATTCTACTCTCTGAAACTAACACCTTGAAGAAGGGTGGACTATATATAACTTCATGGATAAAGTTATCCTCGATTACCACCATAACGTTCTAAAATATGCTGTGGAATCTAACCTAACTATATTTCAATCTTGGATCCTAATTAATAGTATCAAAAACCTTATAATATATCATTCTTCAGAAAATTAGTCAAAATCTCACGGTTAACTCTTCAGTATACTTCAGAAATCCACAGTAACTCAACAGTGCATGTCCATGTAAATTTTTTAGTTATAAATCATAACATGAACATTACCTTTTTATAAATAAGCATTTACATATCACAAATTATGGAATTTAAACACCAAAATCTCTCATTTTCATTGTAGGGCTTCGCATGAAACTTGCAGACATAAATTGGATATCAAATACGTGATTTTTAATGAAATCGATGCCATATATTGTTATACATGCAGATAAATACGAAATTTGTCTAATTAATCAGGAGAAATATACTCTATTTATAGTAAACATGGAGAAACATGGATTTAACACATGAGCACAAATTTAGAGATATTAAAACTGTGACGGAACGGATCCTTATCCTTTAAAGACCTACCATTAATAAACAAACAAAACTACTATTTATAAAATCTATATAAATTTTGGCAGAATTTTCTCAATTATTGGACTGAAACTAAAATTTACAACCTACTTAAATAACCTGTATCAAGCACATAACTAAACAAATATCACCCTTTATCCTACAACATGTATACACATGATCCAAAATTACCATATCATCCATGGTTCAAACACAGTAACCTTAACTACTGTATTGAATCCAAGAGAGATGCCATCTAGGATCAAAATAAATCAAAACATCAAAACAATACAGAAGCAACTATACATCCAATGTTTATCACAATACAAAATTACTACGTTATCAGAATATACAAACTTTATTCAAAACTAATCATATATATCCGAAATTCTTCTAATCTTCGTATTCTTCAAAGATCTTCAAGCCCTTCAAATATTCTTCCCTCTAACTAAATCCTGTCTTCAATCCTTATCGGATCTCAACATATCTAGAGGGGGGAAAAACAGAAGAGTAAGTTGAAGCCCAATAATGTACCATAAAAACATGCAATTTAAGCACTTCTATATAAACATATTATAACATAAGAATATTTAGCTAAATATCAAGAATATATAGCAAAACGAATAAAGACAAACATTAATTGGTCATAAAAGCGTACCAGAAGTCTTAGCCCATGCTCAAACTTACTTATTCTCAAATCTCATTAGCATTATTAATCAAAGAGGCCCAAACTAGTAGGCCCTACTAGTTGAGGGAGCGAATAATCGAGGATAGATTGTGTTCACTTAATATAATCAAAGGCCTAAATTAAAATATCCCCTTTGATGGGATTTATATTTTGAAATACCGTCCTACGGTATGTCTAATTTCTGAACTGAATCTATCCTCCCAATTTAATGCGTCGAGGAGAGGCGGACTACTTATAACTCTGCGGACGGAGTTATCCTCGATTACCATTATAACGTTCTAAGACATGCTAGAGAACCTTACCTGACCAAATCATAGTCTTAGGGCCAATTTCGTACCAACTCACTTAACTGAAAACACTAACTGAAATGCTTATCAGAAATTCCTTAACTAAAATGCCCAACCGAGACATTTAATTAAAATACTTACTGAGATAATGAATTGAAATACTTATCTGAAGGGATTCTTACTCATATTTTCTTAGCAAAATTTTCCTCATATTGGAAAGCCAAATTCAAACTTATATATTCAGCCCTTCAGATAAGTTCAAAGGACTTTCCAAAATTCAATTGTATAATTCCATACAAAATTTTCAAATATAAATCATCAACTAAACTTTACCAAAGCACCGATTTAGCACTTGCATCTCAAAATCTCAAATTTCCAAACTAAAATTCCCAAATTTTGTTCTAGTGTTTTTATATACGAAATTTCCAGATGAAATCATGCATAAATTTTAAACCAAAACTTCAAATCAAAGCCTCAAATCATAATAGATATACAAAATTATACATTCAAACCGAAATCCCCAAATTTTCAAGCGAGGGTTTCATACAAAGTTTCTAGACACAAATTGTAACGGTCCAGATTTCTAAAATATAGAAATCTCAATCATCGAGTCAATGTGATCAAGGAGTCAAGGGAAATTGAAGGTTGTTTGGTCAACGCATGTTGATCGGAAAATGTAATAAGAGATGCAATCCGGTCAACGCATGTTGACCGAAAAGCTGAGGAAAAGACAAAATCCGGTCAACTTATGTTGACTAGAAAGCATGAAGGAAAGCATAATCCGGTCAACACATGTTGACTGGAAAGCATGAGGAGGAGGCAAAATCCGGTCAACGCATGTTGACCGGAAAGCATGAAGGGAAAAAGGAGACCGAAATGCGTGAAGGGAAAAATGAGACATGACCGAAAATAATGAGGAGGCCGAAGTGGCCTTGAAGGCCGGAGTGACTTTGTGTGATGGTGAGGCCGGAGTAGAATTGTGGGTGCAGGGAGAAGAAATTCAAAGTTGATGATTGATTGATGGCCAAGGCATGACAGACAGAGTAGTTAGTGAAAGAATAATGGCCGGAGTGAGGAGAGAAGCGTAATCCGGTCAACACAAGTTGACCGGAAAGGATGAAGGAAAACGTGGAGGTGAGAAGGAGATCGTAAAATGTGGAGAGAAGTCAAAGAAGAATTGACTATCCGATTGATTGATGTGATGACTAATGATGAAAACCATGCTCGAGTGGATAACCAACTCGCAACCACCCCGCTGACCTTCCAAAAAGGCAAGGGGAACAAGAAAAGAAGTACAAGCTGTTGACCTACCCTACCTACTACCACCAACCCCAACGTTTATAAGTAATGACCTCAGAAATTAGGATAGAAAGCGGGGGCAAACGATAGGGTAAAGGCGCTAAGAACTGTGAGCCAGAACCAAGTAAGAGGTTCATAGATCCAATTCAGGCAAGCGTACTCTCCATTTTTAAGTTCATGATTTGATGCAAGAGTACTCACCATTAAAGTTGATACTTTAATGCAAGTTTATCATGTCTGTTGATGTTCAGTTGTTTTATGATATTCGAACGCATGAAGTTTGATTATAATGACTAGTTATTTGTTTACGAAAAAGTACCGGTTATTCCATGATATTTGGACACTTTACTTAAATGCATGAAATCTTGCCATGTTATAAGTTATTTGGTTATTGTGCGTATAAAAAGAACTCCGGCTTTAATTAAAAAGACCTCTGGCTTTCAGTAATAAAAAAACTCCGGATTTGTTAAGGTTAAAATCAAGTTCGGCCTTTCCCTTTGCATGAAATCAAGTTCAGCCTTCCCTTGATGCTAAATCAAGTTTGGCTTTCCCTTAGTGTATAAGAGGTTCAGCCACCTCTTAGTGCAAAACAAGACCAACCACTTAAGCATGGAAAATGAAATCGGCCTTCCTGTGTAGGAAGTTGAAATCGGCCTCCTTCGTAAGAAAATGAAACCGGCCACCTTGAGCATGAAATTGAAATCGGTCTCCCTTGGTAAGAAAATGAAATCGGCCTCCTTTGTAAGAAAATGAAACCGTCCACCTTGAGCATGAAATTGAAATCGGCCTTCCCTTGGTAAGAAAATGAAATCGGCCACCTTTGTAAGAAAATGAAATGTGAGGATCCAAATCTAAAAACCTGATAATGACAAGGTGATGAAGCGATTAGTATAAAATAATGTAAAGCTCCAAAATATGCTAATAATTTTTAGAGGTAAAATAAATTAATAATGGGACAAAATGCCTAAGTACAGCAGGCAACCAAAGTGGCGCCTGCTGTACGCCCAAGAAGGGCTCGAGCAAAAGGGGCAGGGAAATCGGCCTGATCTTGCAGGCCGGAGCAAGAGAGGGGACGGAGTGGCCTTACGGCCGGAGAGGATTGAGAGAAGAATTCAGGCCGGAGTAAGTGAAGGGACGGACGGAATGGCCATAAGGCCGGAGTGAAGTGACAAGACGGAGTAAATTAAGAGGAGAATTCAGGATGGAGTGAATTAGCGGGCCGGAGTACTTTGAGAGGAGAATTAGGACGGAGTAACTTCACGGCCGGAGTAGATTAAGAGGACGGAGTGACCTTACGGAGCGTAAAAGCCGGAGTAGCTTTACGTTTGATAAAACCGGACTGGCCTTACAGGACGGAGTGGAAGAGCAGGCCGGAGTAAAAGGCGTCCCACATCGAAATAAGAAGAAAGCGTCGAAGTAAATATAAGAACAAAAGCGCCTTATCAATACGGACGCGTGCGGGCTTTGACAA
>JAODPA010073047.1:2056-30029 GCA_025585075.1 Nepenthes mirabilis
TCCTCGAAAATAAAATTAAAATTATTTGGGATATTACAACATTCATATTTTTGAAAATTGATCTCCATTCAGGATATCACTAATTAAGGATTAAGCAGGAGAATATGTCAAAAACAACCTTCCGAATAAGGTACGGCCATTACGAATTTATGGTTATGTTGTTCGGATTGACTAATGTCCTTGCAGTCTTCATGGATTTAATGAACCGAGAATTTCGGCCATATCTGGACAAATTTATATTATTTTTATTAATGATATTCTAATTTATTCCAAAAACTATGATGAGCATGAGATGCATCTAAGAATTGTTCTCTAGACTCTTCGGGAGAAGAAATTATATACTAAATTGAATAAATGTAAATTTTGGCTTGAGGAGCTGACATCCTTGGGGCATGTTATTTCAAATGGAGGCATTTCAGTCGACTCGAAGAAAATCAAAGTTGTTACCAGTTGGAATTGACCTACAATGGTGATGAAAGTTTGAAGTTTCTTAAGCACGGTAGGTTATTACCACAGGTTTGTGAAAAATTTCTCTAAAATCAATATACCTCTCACCCAGTTGACAAAGAAAGAAACCAAATTTGATTGGACGGATGAATGTTAGCCAAGCTTTCAAGAACCGAAGAATCGGCTAACATCTGCTCAAATTCTGTCAATTCCAGAAGGAATTAGTGGATTTGTAATTTATTGTAATACTTCCAAAACTAGGTTAGGCTATGTTCTAATGCAATACGAAAAAGTCATTACTTATGGGTCAAGGCAATTGAAAGTTCACGAGAAGAATTATCCAACCCATGATTTAGAATTAGCGGCAGTAATTTTCACATTAAAAATTTGAAGACACTATTTGTATGGCGAAAAGTTCCTAGTGTACTCGGACCATAAGAGTTTGAAGTACTTATTTTCGTAAAATGAACTGAATATGAGGCAGAGGTGATAGATAGATTCTCTGAAAGACTATGATTATGAATTTCAGTATCAATCGAGAAAAGTCAATGTGGTGGTTAATACCTTGAGTCGTCAGACGTGTTTAATGGCAAGAGTGGAAATTAAAAAGATGGAGATGCTCAAAAACATGAGACAATGTAACATTTAGAGATACACTTAAGGCAAACGGATGATCTTATCGCACCTTGAAGTCCAACCAAAGATACTGAAGAAAATCAAGGATGGCCAAATGAAGGATTCGTGTTTAGCAGATACTGTAGGAGACTTGACTCTAGACTCCTAGGCTGATTTTAATATTCGTGCTGATGGAGTCTTGAGATTTTAAGAAGGGCTATGCGTACCGGATGAAAAAGGATTGAGGGAGGAAATCATGAAAGAGGCTTATCGATCTAGATATACTATTCATCCAAGAATCAATAAGATATACCAAGATATGAAGAAATTATTTTTGTGGGAAAATATGAAGAGAGGGATAGTGACCTTTGTGGAAAAATGTTTAGTTTGCCAGTACCTAGAAATCGAGCTAAAGAAGCCATTTGGTTTATTATAGTTGTTGCCTATTCCGAACTAAAAATGAGAAGACATAATGATAGATTTCATGATGGGATTGCCAAGAACATTTAAGAATCATGATATTATTTGGGTAATCATAGATCAACTCATGAAATCGGCACACTTCCTAACTATTAGGATGACCTATCCAAGGGATTGATTAGTTCGGATTTATATTAATGAAATCGTTAGATGACATGGTGTGCTTGCGTCCATTGTATCGGATTGAAATCCACGATTTGTTTCTAAATTTTGGGAAAGCCTACACGTGAATTGGGGACAACAAAAATTTAGCACTGTATACCATCCGCAAATAGATAGCCAATCGGAATGCACTATTTAAATTTTGGAAAATATGCTAAGGGTTTCGGTGTTGGAGATGAAAGGTAATTGGGATAATCACTTAGCTTTAGAGGAGTTCATCTACAATAACAGTTACCAAACGAGTATCGGAATAGCACCATTTGAAACTCTATACAGAAGAAAATGATGATCTCCAATCCACTGGAAGGAAACTGGTGACAGACGGCTATTAGGACTGAAAATCATTTGGAAAACCTCTAAGAAAATTAAACTGATCCATGAGAATTTAAAAGTGGCCCAAAGTCAATAAAAAATCTACGCCGACCAGAGGAGATCAGATCCAAAATTTGAAGTTGATGATTACATCTTTCTAAAATTATTACCATCAAAAGGAATGTCTAGATTTTGGGTGAAAGAAGAATTAAAGCCAAAGTTTATTGGTCCATTCGAGATTCTAAAAAATGTTAAAGAAGTGGCGTATTGGTTAGCATTGCCACCGAGTATGGCAGAAGTACACAATGTATTCCATGTATCAATACTTTGAAAATATGTACATGACCCGATGCACATTATCGATTATAAGACCTTGGTCATCAGTAAAGAATTATCATATACAGAGGAATCGGTGCAAATTTTAGAACAAAGGGACCAGGTGCTTCGAACAAAGACTATCCCACTAGTCAGGGTTCTATGGAAGAATCACCTGCACGAGGAGTCCATATGGGAGCGAGAGGATGAAATCTAGAATAAGTAACCTCACCTATTTTCTTATGGTATGTAAATTTTTTCAAATTTTAAAGACGAAATTTTGTAAGGGGGTAGGATTATAAGATTGAGTTTCATAATTATACTAATTATGCTAATTATGTTAAAAATCTGGAAGCCAGATGCTGATCTCGGGATGTAGCAACTGTATAAATTTAATCGGTGAAATCGATTAACAACCAAATTAATTTCAGTTGACAAGAAGACTGCATGGCTAGCAAGAAGATAGCTCACAGACAGCAGCAGTAAAAATAGCAACAATATTCAGCAATATTACAAGTGACTCAGCATACCTTACAATAAATTTGGGTAGAGAGCAAAGGGGTAGTAGCATGGCATACACACACAATAGTAAGCAATATAATAGCAGCCTGCTGCAGCAAGCAAACAACAGCATGCTTAAGCAGTAGCAACTCGGGGAGTAGTAAACTTCATGGCAGCAGCTGAAACAGGCAGCATGAATCAGCCAAATCCAAAGCCAATCAAACAACAACATAAGGCAACACTCCAAAGAATCAATTCAATAAAAATTAAGAGATGAATCAGCAAAATTCTGAGCCAAATTTAGGACACTAATCAGAATTTTGAAGGAAAATTATGGGATGCTAGCAGTAGCTCATCCGAAAGGAAGTAAGGAAATTCAGTACCCCGCGATTACATAATTGAATTTTGGGCAAATACACCATAAACTTTCCCTTCACTTATTAATCATTGCTAATTTTCTTTAAGTATTGTTGATCCAATACTTAATTTCCTTGCTCTACTATATTGTCACTACTGTATCATCACTTCATAGCAGATAAAAATCAATTTCGAGGTGGATAAGTAGGCTGTTGAACTGGTTAAGGCACCATGTGCTGAATCTGATTTTCAGCATCTGTTGGACTGGCTGCTAAAAATATGTTGAACCGACAGCCAAATCGACCGGAAAATCATGTGATGATGCTGAGTTTTTAACCTGTAGAAAATTAGTTAAATCGGCCACTGAACTGGCCACTAAACTAGCAGCTAAACCGGCCAAAGTATCATTATTGATGCTGAAATTTTTAGCCTATAGAAATTATATTAAACTGGCTACTGAACCGGCTGAACGGGTAGCCAAACCGACCAGAGCATCATGTGATAATGCTGAATTTTCAACCTGTAGAAAATTAGTTGAAACAGCCACTGAACTGGCCACTGAACCAACAGTGAAACTGGCCAAAGTATCATTGCTGATACTGAAATTTTCAGCCGATGGAAATTATGTTGAACCAGCCACTGAACCGGCTAAACCGGCAGCCAAATCGACCGGAGCATCATGTGATGATGCTGAATTTTCAACCTGTAGAAAATTAGTTGAACTGGCCACTAAACCGGCTAAAGTATTATTGTTGATACTGAAATTTTCAGCCTATGAAAATTATATTGAACCGACCACTGAGCTGGCAGCCAGACCGGTCGGAACACATGTGATGATATTGAATTTTCAACCTATAGAAAATTCGTTGAACCGGCCTCTAAACTAGCAACTAAACTAGCTGAAGTATCATGTGCTGATGCTGAATTTTTAGCCTGAAGAAAATAAGTTGAATTAGCCCCTAAACCGGCAGCAAACCGGCCAAAGCATCATGTGTTGATGCTGAATTTGCAGCCTGTAGAAAGTAAGTTGAACCGACCACTGAACCGACAGTCGAACCAGTTAAATGCACTATGTGCTAGTCCTGATTTTTTACAATGTGTAAAATTAGTTTTGAGGCTATCAAACTCGCTAATGTATTTGAAATTTCAGCATATAAAAATTAGTAATTTGAGGCTACTAAACTAGCTAATTTCACCAAGTGTTGGTTCTGATTTTCCATATACATAAAATCAATTTGAGACTACCAAATTGACTGAACCGACTGCCGAACCAGCAGCCAAACTAGCTGTGCATCGTATGTTGGTGAATATATTTATGAAAGTTTAAGTGGAAACCCTACATAATATTAAGAAGTATAATTATTTTCTTCCAAAATTGAGAAAATTAAGAGGAAGTACCAAGAACAAGTGTAGAGTTTTCACAATGAGTTTTAAAAAGGAATTAAAAAATTGGACTAAAGATTTATTCAAAGGATAATATGCTTTGACATACCTTAGGATATTATAATAATAATTGAGGAATCAGCTCTAGCACCGCAGGAAAAGTAAGGCAGTTTTCTGGCCCCGTCTACCTGTTATAAAAGTATGTACTACCCACATTAAAAGGAGAAAAAGTCTTAGATTGTGTAGATTGAACACAATCTTTTTCTCGATTG
Source organism: Nepenthes mirabilis (assembly GCA_025585075.1). Classification (NCBI taxonomy): domain Eukaryota; kingdom Viridiplantae; phylum Streptophyta; class Magnoliopsida; order Caryophyllales; family Nepenthaceae; genus Nepenthes; species Nepenthes mirabilis. Next base: position 6,901 of record JAODPA010073047.1, read on the forward strand.
TTTGCTCTATTAGCTGGTAAAGCCTACAGATTTTGGTCCCTCAAGTTAAGTAAGTTTTGACTGAAAGATAGTAAAATGATAAGGTAAAGAAAATTAAACATGTCAAGAAAATGTTTTCAGTTCATATTTCATGCTCATGTATACATTATGACTCATATTTCTTCCGATGGTATATTTTTAGTATAAATATAGATGTCCTTATATATATATTGTATTTTATTGAGTATTTGGCTCACTCTCTTACTATTTTACTATCTTTCAAATATCTCATAGAAGCTAATACCTAACGAATAGGAGTGAAGATGAAAGTTTTAGTTTTGGTTTACATTTAGATAATGTATTTGAGATACTTAGAATTTAATGTACTTAGTTTAATTGAAGTTAAGAAATGTATATTATAATATAGAAAAATTTTAACAGTAAGTCATGATGTATTATATTTTTGGTAGCATTAGTTTAGAATTGCTTCCGTAGATTATGATGAGTATTATGTATACTTCCGCAAGTTAATGTTAGATTAAATTTTGATTTTTAGTATCTTTCCTTAATAAGACCTGACATTGTATTTCTATAGTACGATATTGCTGCCACTGATAGTAGAGCAAATATAGATCCTATATATATTTATGTGTATGTTCATGTGTATTTTCACATTCAATGATGGTAATAATAGCTAATGACAGAAATGAGGATGTGAGACATTACATTATAGCTGAATATTTCAATGATTTTCAAGGTAGTATTGATCAATTGAGCGGTATGAGTATAACATTTGATGATAAATCGATAGGTTTGTAGTCATTAGCCATATTACCGAATTCTTGGGATTCATCCTAATTATGATTGCCAACACCACTCTTAATGGTGTAGTAATATTAGAGATAGTTAAGGGTGCAGCTCTAAATGAGATGAGAAAGAGATTACAAGGCTCCACATCCCCATACTCCGAAATATTAGTTTCAGCGTCACAGGAAAAATTCAAGGGGAGTGGTTCCAAATCAAGTGAGAAAAATTAGAGCAGATTAAGATTGAATAATTAAAACCTTGAATATTATTATTGTAAAAAAAAAAAAGGATATATCAAGAAATAGAAATAAGAGAATGGAGATGGTAGTGGAAAAAGATAGAGAAGTCCCCATATGAAGAGAGAGCTTCCGTTGTTACTAAATACAATCTTTTTATCATACAAGAAAAAGATGTGATCAATATGGCTGATTATGAGACAAGTTAGGTGATAGACAATGATGCATCACTTTATGTTGTTTTTAGAAGAAAATTCTTCGCATTTTATATTTCAAGTGATTTTAGAGAATTTAAAATGAGCTATAACAGCTTGTCATGGATTATAGGACATGGCAACATACATTTGACCACTAACTCCATCACGACATTGACTTTGAGAGATGTTCAACACGTTTTGGATATCTAATTTAATCTTATATTGGCCGAAAAAACTTGATGATTAAGGTTGTAGAACTATATGTGTTACAAGTTTCGGCTTCTAATAGAGACATAAATGTGGCTAATGGGGTGAATTTTTTGAGTTGTGGTCTAAGAAGCTTAGCTACATGAGTAAGAAAGAGTTAAATTATCTTACAAATAAGAGCATTTTTTTTAGAAGTGAAAGATGTCGAATTAAACACTTACCCTCATTGTATGAGCGGGAAAGTAAATGAGAGTTTTTTTCCTATGGAAACTTATTTACAAAGAAGGTGGGCCTTTTTAAGTTTGTGCACACTAATATATAAAAACCAATAAAGGTAAAAACTCTTAGTGGTACTCTCTAGTTTATTATTTTTATTGACGATTATTCAAAAAAAAATTGTGAATACATCTCTTAAAATTAATAATAAAGCTTTTGAGACTTTTGAGCAATTTTATATCTTGGTAAAAATGCAAGTAGGGAATAAGTTAAAGTGCATCAGTAATGACAATAGATGAGATTATCTTAGTGATTTTAATGCATATTGTCGCACACAGGGTATCCAACACCAAAAAGTTCCGCCCAAAATGCCACAATTAAATGGAGTGGCAAAAAAAAATGGATTGAATATTAATTGAGTACGATAAATACCATTAGAGGCAAAGCTAATTGGTACCTTTAGGGGGGGGGGGGGGAGGAGAGCTTTGGCATGAGCGGCGTTATTAGTCTTTCTCCATATGTTTCATTGAATGAGGATGTTCCTAACAAAATATGGCTCAGAAAAGAGATCACTTATTTTCATTTGAGAGTGTTCGGATACAAAGCCTACATTCAAGTCTCAATAGAAAAGATGACCAAGTTTAATACCAAAACAAGAGAGTGCATCTTCCTTGGTTAAAGGGAAGATGAGTTTGACTACAAGTTTTATGTTCTAATAAAAAAGAAACTTGTGAGATTAACGGTTGTATTCGTAGAGGATGAGGCTATTAAATAGGCAATGGCTTGGTTAAGGGAACCCATTAGAGCCGTAGTAAAAACAAGTCCTTATAGGGTAATTGTTACTACTTATGGACTCAAAGCTGGGATAAAGCTAAGAAGATGGCTCTTCATAACAATGATCGCCTATTTGATATTGACCCGATATTGAGAATCCCATTACCCATTCAAATTGAAGGCAGTGAAGATGTGGGCGATGCCCACACCCATAAGGAGCTAGAAGATGAGTATGGTGATGATTATAATGATACTCATGGTGATGTTACTTACCAAAAAAAAAGATACTCATGGTGATGTCTCCCAGTCTATAGTGGCCATTCCACTCTGGTGATCTTACAAAAAATTAATATTTTTCTAATCACCTATCAGTTAATAAGTATACATTACTTACCTACAGTGGAGAGAAAGAATTATTCAATGAAGCAATGGAAGATGAGTGTGAGTAGTGGATAGATACTATACAAAACAAGATATTGTCGTTGCATGAGAATTACATATTCGAGGTGATGAAGTTGCTTAAGAGTAAACAGGTACTAAAAAACAAATGGGTGTACAAATTTAAGTATGAATATGGCAATTCGTAACTGATGTACAAATTAAGGCTAGTTGCAAAGGGCTTCAATTAATGGAAAGGTATCGATTTTGATAAAATCATTTTTCCCATGGTGAAAATGTTCTTCATTCGTATTATGTTCGATTTGATAGTATGCCTTAATCTAGAAGTGGAACAATTTGATATGTGGATGATGTTCTTCCGTGACGACTAGAAAGAGATCTACATGAAACAACCGGAGGAGTTTAGTGTTGAGGGAAATGAGCATATAGTATGTCGTTTGAAGAAGAGTTTTTACGACATCAAATAAGGCTCAAGTAAATGTTACAAAAAGTTTGACTCTATCAAGGTATAGCAAGGCTACCGAAAGACGTTTGGATCATGTGCTTTTGTGTAAAAGTTCTCCAAATGAGATTTTGTAATTCTTTTGCCCTATGTAGATAACATGTTTATCATTAGGAGTGGCGCGTCTTAGATCAACCAATTGAAGAAGTAATGAATCAAGTCTTTTGTACTGAAAGACTTGGGATTGGTGAAATAAATTCTTGGTATGAGAATTTTTCACGATTGAAAGGGGAAGAAGCTATGGATATTCTAAGAGATACACATCGGCAAAGTGTTTCAACACTTTAACTTGGAGAACTTCAAGTTGATTATGACTCTACTATCCAATCACTTCAAGTTGTGTGCCCGACAAAATCCTTTCTATGGAGGAGAAGACTGGATAAGTAAGGCTCCTAATACTTTGACAATTGGTATTTTGATGTATGTAACGTTATATATAAGGCCTAATACAGCTTATACAATGAGAGCTGTTAGTCGGCTTTTTTACAATCCAAAAAATGAATATTAGTTTGTGGTGAAACAAATTCTTAGATACGTTCAAAACCCTTCTAGTTTATATTTGCACTTTGGTAGTGACAACCCCGATTTGATTGAATTTATAGATGTTAAAATGGCAAGCGATATTGACTCTAGGAAATTCACTTTGGGATATTTCATTACATTGATTGAAGAAGGAACATCATGGCAATTAAATTTATAAAAGTATATTGCACTCTCTACCACTGAAATTGAATTTATTGTGATAATTGAAGTGAGTAAGGAGATAATTTGGATGAAGAAATTCATTTACAAGATTTACTGTAAGCGAGAGTGATATGTGTTGCTTTATAATAGTCAAAGCACAATTTATCTTTATAAGAACTCATCATTTCATTCTTGAGCTAATCATATTGACATGAGATAATCATTTGGTGCAGAATATATTTGATTTAAAGATATTGATACTAGATAAGGTCAAGATGGTAGATAATGATTTGGACATGTTAACGAAGGTGGTACAAAGAAGGAAGTTTAAAGTGTCAAGATACATGGCGATGGCCCTCACAAGGTTGTAAGAAAAAAATTGGCTGGTACGAATCACTCTTTTATGAGTTTTATACCCATTATACACATACACTATTTTTCCTAATTTTTGGAAGCAGGGGGTTTCACGCAACATCCACATGAGCAAAACTGTAGGGTAAAGCCTCCAAAGGAATTCAGCGAGTCAACATCCTAGGCGCCAATTTTGAGTGCATTTCCCAACAACTACTTGTTTGTTGGTAGCAAGCTGATCGCTTAAGCAACCTACATATATAAATAACATGTTTTAAATTTAGGTCAAAAACTGCACGATTTAAAAAACCTTTTGGTAGCTAACTAGAGAGAAAAAATAAGGAAAAAAGAACGAAAAAGTTTTTGCCATTCTTTTAAACTCCGATTCTTATTTCAACATTTACCGCTTATCAACACGTTATCCTCTTTATTATTTTGAAAATTTTTACCGGTGATTCCAAAATTTTTATCGATGATCCCATTATATTTTTTATCTCTTATTGTATTAGCCTTAATTTACCAAGATTACAATGAAACCAAAGAACGTGTTTATGATCAGTATATTTATATTCGTAATTTATAGGAGATTTATACGGATATAAAGTCCCGTTGTTTTAGTATATATTGAAAGGATTTCTACAAGAACTATCGTATACCTTATTTTTATTTATTGTTACATTGTTATTGTGATTATTATTAAATTGTCAAAATATCTCCTAATGGGTCCAAACAATAGGCTTAGTAATTTGTTACACACAAAGATCTGTTCTCAGCTTGATTAAGAAGTTTGGTATCCTCAATTCCAATTTGACTGATGTTACCATCCCTACCCTCAAATCCCACCTGCCTCTCCAGGGTTCTGGGGGAGGGGGGGGGATGAGGGCATGCACTAAAGAATTAAAAGGTACAACATTACAATTGTTGATTACATTTGATATTTAAAGAACGCGTTTGTTTTTGTAAGTAATATTTAAAGGTGGGTAGGTTGCACATGTTTGATGGAATCAAACTGGCTGAGATAAGCGACCCTTATCCACAACATTCTCATTCCAATTCCTTTCGTCACACAAGGTACAAGTAGCGAGCTCAAGTATTCAAACACTGTAGAATTCACACCTGATGATTCCTTGGAATCAAATTCAACTGGAATAATTCCTTGGATACACGGACCAATCAAAAGAAACTTGCTTCATCACACACACACACACAAAAGGTAGCTACCGCAACATACCAGTCACTCGTGGAGTCTCCCCAAACTTGATTATTGCATAAGAAGACTTTTGAGTAGCCACAGAACGTGCCTTGATAAGCTAGATTCTCTCTTTCCTTCAGTGTAGGGATCCGATCTTTGCTAACCCACGGAGGACTGGTTGCTGTCATGGGCAGTATAGTAAAGATCAGGGAGCGTAGAACTTACAGAAAACTTCATCCATCTGTTTCCCTCCATATACTTGAGAGCAGGCTGCAACACTAGGCCAATTATCACAGCAATTAGGCTAACAACCATGACTCTGACCGAAGAGAGAGCCAGGATAACACAAATCAAAATGGTCGGAGGGATACACATTAAAACAGCTCCAACTGTCCCCACAGGAATCTTGAAAGGGCGAGATGAAGCCGGTTGTTTAATCCTTAATAGTACAAATGCAATGAATTCCAAAATCATTCCAAAGCAATAAAGGAAATTTTCTGCAGCCACTATTTCATCAAAACTTAGCCAAGAAAGTAAAATTACACCAGAAGCTGAGAACAAGATGCCAACCAGAGGGGTTCCATGACGAGACCGCTTGCCAAACAATTCAGGAAGCATCCCCCTTTCTGCCATCCCCAAAAGTTGAAATGAATCGCTGCTCATTTCAGTCATAAACAAACCCATATTGGCCATTGCGGCAGCCCCTTGGATCCACCAACTCAACCATGCTCCACCGATAATTTTAGCAACATCGGCAAAATAGCCATCAGTCCAAAGTTGCTGATTGAGTTTAATAGCTCCAGTGCCGGCTAAAAGAGGAAATAAATATGCGCAGACAACCAAGATCAATGCATAAAACAGAGCCTTGGGAAGAGTCTTCTTTGGGTTGTCCACCTCTCCCGCCAGAGTACTGATCGAATCCCAATAATTCAGATTCCAGAAGAGCGTGTTCAGGTATGAGCGCCAGTCCACACTGCCTAAATCAACTTGTAACCACCTTGAAGGCTTCAAGTTTGGGATTGCCACCAGTCCCATGACCGCAAAAGGAAGAATGGAAACCACTCCTAAAAGAACGGCAACCCATCCTACAATTGCCAAACCTCTGTAGTTCAAGTAAGTGAGCCCAACTGTCAAAATTAGCACTGCTATGGTCCTTGGATAACCACGGCCTAAGACTGGGACTGCTGATTTCAAATAGTCAAGAAAGAGAACTGGGTATAAAGCATTATCAATAACCCCACTCACCCACTTCATCCAACCTTGCTGGAAACCCCAATATGGGCCTAAAGCAGAAGAAACCCAAACCACATAGCCACCATTTTCAGGAAACATGGTCCCCATTTCAGATGTGATCAGCGCCTCCGGCATGCTCCAGATGAAGGGGAATATCAAGAATCCTAGAAGGGCTAACAGGGGTCCAGCAGCCCCAACACTGTCCTCAATGCCAAATGGACCCCCAGACACCTCATAGAAGATGAGAAAAACAAGCGGTAATACAGACACCTTTTTGAATGTATCACCCCTAAGTGAAGGAAGTGCTTCTTCCCTAATATCAACGTATCCTGAACCATTATATGAGCCCACTTCAATTGAGGCTTCTCTGTTAATTGTCCGCCTCAATTTCTGCATTCAGTGTCAAGTTAAATAGGAGTTAATTACTATTCGATTATTCGCCTTCACCCCCAACCCGCCCNAAACTAATTGTGATATTTAAAAAAAATAAAAGAAAATTTTGAAAATAATTATTAACTTCAGAGGTTTTATTTTTTTTTTTAAAAAAATCAAATCCCATAAAAATTTTCACACTAAATAATTTATATAATAAACGGAAATTTTAAAATAGAATTTAAAAAGTAATATTTTGAGATTCTTTCCTAACTAATATCTAATCTCATAGAGGATGGCAGCCTCAAAACGGCAGCTCCAAGTCGGTGACGCTCCGCCAACGTCGTTGTCACGATGAGGAGTGGCAGAGGATTGAGTAGAGACCGAGACAGCAATTTAATGATAACAAGTACCTCAACGTCGTAAGAACCACCGGACGGCGAGCGATTGTGAGGAGGAGAATGAGTTCCACTCTGTGTGCTTATAGCGTTTCCGACTTGATCTTTTTTATCACAATTAGCAACTTGGCAGGCACTGGAATCATCTGTCGGTGTGTGCATCACGAATCTAAATTCAAAATAGAACAAAAGGATTACATAGGGGAATGATAGGATCTTGTTTTTACCGTGGATATCATACAACAGAAACCGATTCGAATAAAATAGGAGACGATGGAGGAGGCAGGAAGACATAATTGACCTGTTTGATTGACGGAGAAAGGATTGCCAAGGCGATAACTTGGGATTCATGAGATGCTAGATCGCTTAGCTGGTTAAGGTAGCTATTTATTGGAATAGAGTACTCGTTGCGTGTGGGTTGGGGGGGGGGGGGGGGGGGGAAATATAGGGGAAGCTGTTTAGCCTTTTCCTCTTTGGAATGGTAAGATACTGGGTGGTTGATACTTCTTCACTTTAAGATAAGATTGTCTCAATCGGTTATTACGTAGGGCCTTTGAATCGTAAGCCAATGAAAAAATATGAATCAATTGAGTTATTAGATTTTAAATAAAAAAAAAATTGACTGAACTACTAAATATCAGAATGGTTAGATTGTTAGGAATATAAAAGATTGATGTACAGAATAATCCGTCAATTAATAAATTTAAACAGTTAATCATAACAAATAATTAAACAAATAAAGTAATGAATGGTTGAATCAAATAAACTATTAATACACTCAATGGATAGACGTTAAACTTAGATGTTATATAACAATTGGATTATTTAATTCTCAATCAATATAACTTCTCAATTAATGTATAATCATATCTCTTTAAAAAGGATATACTAATTGGTAATAAGATTACAAATATACTTTCTCTCAAACAACGAGTGAAATCCGAATCACTCATAAAAAAAAGCAAGTTCAGAGTTTTAAATCTCTATATACTTATAAATTTCAAATATTATGGAGCCAAGTTTTTCATTTTTCATCAACTTATCCTTAACCTTTTATTATCTTTTATTTTCAAAAAAAAATTTACTAACTTGATTATCAAAGAATATTTCATAAAGTAAGTCTTATATTCTTTGACCTCTTATTAATTGTCACGGTATATAGAATTTAGACTAAAATCTTTGAAGAACTAACTTGATTTTATTTGGATGACTAATCTAGATCTGGGATATGCAGCATTAGCATCGTTTATGAGAACGTGATTAAACCATTTGCTTCTAGCTAATTGCAAATCTCACTCGTTTGTAAACTGCTCTCGTCTTTGACCAAACAAAAATGAAAAATAAGAGAGCACAAGAACAGTCAAGCCAACTACTAAAGGATATCTCATCCCATAGTTTTGCCCCCTCCCCACAAGAAAGCGGTTTCAAAATTGCCCATCTATCATCCAATCCCAACATTAGGACCTTCGCTGTTCAAATTTAAGACATGCTAAAGATATTTAAATCTTTACGAGATAAAATTGAGAGACAAGCTCAAAAGGTTGAGATCATTCATACGCAGGGGTCAACCCCTCAAAAAAGGTGGAAAAGAAATAAAGTCGTCTTAAAAAAAGTCACACTCAGTCAAAGATTCTAAAGGTTCCGGAGGCACCTATTGGCACTACACTTTCTCAACTTGAAAGGTGCCTAAACTATAAGCTAGGGAAGCGAGCCCTTGGCAATGAAATCTTTGGTATATCTGAGATTTTGAACGTCCGTCTAACTAGGAGGGGTCATGCAATAACATTCCCGAAGCCCTCCCAACTAAATAAATACCAAGCGTATTTGAAGTTGAGGATATTTTTCAATACCAAAAGAATTGCATCTACAACTGAAGTGGATGAGAGAATAAAAAAACTAAATATCAAATTTTTTAGAGAAATATTGCTAGATAGACAACCGTATTAGGTTGTACACATTTTTCCCTATAGATAAAGAGGTATCGGCTCCCTCACAAATTTAAAATACTAATGATAAAGTCTTATAACGAAAGCACTGATCTAATGAATCATCTTGGCCACTTCCAAATGTTGTTTGGGTTCTAAAACCTGAATGATGCCGTGTTATATATTTACTTTCCTTTAACTTTAAAGAGAGATGCGATAATTTAGTTATACAAGATATGATCAAATTTTATTCAAACTTTTCAGAAATTAACAAACCAATTCCTATCACTACTCGACTTCAACCGAATAAAACAAAGCAGTCTTGGCACTTTGTTAGGATCCTATAAGCTCCAAACAAGCGTCTAAAACATTTTCTATCCTGATTTATTACTATAACTAGAGACATATCGAATCTCAATAATGAGGTAAAGTTGAATACTTTTGTGGTTATGATACGATTGGATGACTTTTTAAATATTTAGTTCAATAGGACTTTAAAATATTCTAGGAGGTAGAATTTATCACTTGGGTTTACATCATCGTAGAAGAGACAACCAAAGTGAAGTGGACAGAACACTTGGACTATATGAGCCATCCAGTATCAAGCGGTTGAGGGAAGAAAAGAAATAGTAATAACTCTTCTACTGGGGATCATAGAAAATAATAGAGAATCGAGTTGAGTATTTATAGATAGTACAAGCTACTAAACTTCACACAACTAAATGACACTTGGACAAACGTTCTAATGAAGATATAAGATAAAAAATTTATAAAGTAGCACAATCTAGTCAAGAACCTAGAATGAGGTGATTAGTTTAAGTACTAATTCTACCATCGATCTTTGAAATATAATACTTAAAACTACTAGATGCTACAAAAGTAGATTGAGCCCTTAAATAAAAAGGGTACCTCAAAATATATCTGTAAAATCCTAGATTTGCCTCAGTTAATGATAAATATGTTGAGTAGTAGACTGATTAACTACGAAATCGAATGGTTGTAGGAGTCATTAATATAGTAGCTACATGACCCACTAGTAAAAAGACTCCAAATCATCCTGAAAAGGCTTCTTTTTATAAGAGACTTAAATTAGGGGTAAAAAATGATGTTATTCGTTTTAATAATGATGAAATCACGTATATAATCTCTCTTCATTCTGTCTCCTTTGTTATATCTACACTTGTTTAAGACAAAATTTATCACTACCAATTGAAACAAGTTTTTATGAATAATAGAATTTAAGGAATATTCTTTACTTCAATATATTTATTAAATTAAGACTGAAAAGAAATTAGATGGAGCCCAAGGATGGACTACTATGTGGATTTGATAACAAGCTAATCCAAATGAAGAGAATAATGCATCTGGAAGTCATGCTAAGAGTATATCTGAAAATAACTTTCTATATGCTAAACTTTTTAGTTGTTGATATTCATTTGGTTTACAATGCTATATTGGGCTAACCATGCTTAATAATATTTGAAATGGTCACTTCAATCCCACATTTCAAAATAAAGTTCTAACTATATATGAAATTAAAGAAGTCATAGAAGATCAAGTCATTAGGTGGAATAGCTATTTAACACAAATCAATGGCTCGTATGTCCCCAATTAGTTAACTAGTTTGATCTTTGGGATAATGTTTATCTTCAACATGTATAACCCAGAGAGTCACATTTTCAAAATTTTTCTAAATTTGACAAACCTGGATAAGTATGTTCATATTGGCTCTACACTAATCTAAGATCTAAAAGAGAGGTTAATTGAGTTCTTACGGAACAAAGTGGATGTATTTTCCTAAAGTCCAGCTAATATGCCAGGTATTCTAACAAAAATGATGATTTACAAGTTGAGCCTCATGTTGAGACACAAGCCGATTAGACAAAACGGCAAAGCTACTGATGGGTCCCGGTACCCAAGACCCAGAAAGAAAGGCCCAAAAAGTTAAGTCTACAAATCAAGAGGTTTACGAGAATGATTTGGCTTGAGAGGCCCAAAGACAGTCCTTCACGTCCCAAGAGGCCTAAGAAACCTAACTTAATCTGAGAGGTTAAGTTGGCCTTAGTAGTCCGAGGACATGGGCCAACGTCCCAAGAAGGCTAAATGGCTAAAATGGTTCGAGAGAACAATTTTACCCAGGAGGCCTGAAGACACTATAAGAGACCTAAGTCTATTATAAAATTTCAAGGACATGAAGTCAAGGACACAACACTAAGAACCTGAGGGCCTCTAACAGGCCAAATTCCCAATTAACATCCGAGAACACCTAACTCTATGAGCCTGGGGATTTGACAAAGACCCAGAAAGCTTTTTAGGTATGAGGACTATCTCTTTATCTTTGAATCGTCAAATCAGGGAAAAAAGGGGCCAAGACGACCGAGCACGCCAACTCATACATCTCACTGTTACCAAGGAGCACGCATTCCCTACAACACGCTACCTTCACAGGAAATCATGGGGCTTAGAGCATGCTTAATCATTATGGGACTGACGTCACGTACACGATGTGCCTAACCTAGCACACCAGGTCAGCAGAGTGGTTGGCTGGCTTCCTAATACACATCAAATCAGTAGAGTTGATGGCTGACTTCCTAGCACACGCTAGCGCTACATGTCCCCATTTCAAAGGCATGTTCCTCTATAAATATCTCATCTAAACGACTGAGAGAGGGAGGGAACTGCTAGTATTTTGTATGTATACTACAAGCAGCGTCAAAGAAAGAGAAAGAAAAAAAGAAAAGGGGGGCAAGGGAGAAAGCTATAAAAGAGAATAGTGGATAAGGTTCCCGCGTGTTGTGATCTTGTGTAACTATCTAAATTGCTACTATGATTATTTGTAACCCATTCTAAGTGTAGTGAAACTATTTCGGACCCAGCGTCCCATCACCGTGGTTTTTCTCCTTTCATTAAAGGAGGGGTTTTACATGTAAACTCCTCGTGCGTTGTACCCTTCTCCTTTTTTCTTCCGGTCACATCGTTCTCATTGAGCTTAACGCAAAATCACCAGATCACTCGTGTGTTGCACGATTCCGTCCGTCCGAGCGTACTAAAAGGAACCAAAAAGCGAACTCGGACTCTCATCGTACGGCGGTTAGAACACGAGGACGCAACAGCTACTTTGTAGGAAAACTCATATCAATCTGTAAAGTGGTAAAGAAGTTAATTGATGTTGAATTTATTAGGGATTAAGTTATCTTGTAGGTCAAACTTTATTTTGTGGTGTACATCAACTTTAATATTTGTTATTCTTGAGAAAGTTGTCTAGATTGTCACAAAAATACTTGCATATGTTTTATAATTATATTATATATTATTGATATATCTTGAGAATTCGAATTGATGTACAAATTAGGGAATCGCTTTATCATATTCTAACGTTTAAATAATAATAGATTCAATCTTTGTAATTCTAAATTTGTATCCTACACACCATAACAAAATAAATTTGAGGTAAGAGATATACATAACTCACTTCTTGATATATTTTTTGACGCTTAAATCAGTAATATTTCTACTTGGATGTGAAAGATGTAAGGAAACGGATACAAGAATTTAGAGATAATTGGTATGAATGTTTGGACAGAGGACAATACTCATTTTTGTCTCCACTCATCTAGCGGAGTAACTTTAGTTTTTGTACACTCGTTTGGTTGAGTTCTTTTATTTTTTGTTTTATTTTTCTTTCTCCTCTTATTTGGGAGTGAGATTTTATTTATAACAAAAGGTCCCACTTGGTTAGTTGACGCTTGAAATCAATGCGCATGTATGATACTACTTTAGATTAGTGGTGATGAACATTACTTGTATGTGTAACGGTCATCTCAATTTAATGGCATGACCGCTTGGCTACCAGTTATTAAATTGACTTAGTCGTTCTCTATATCTGCCATTAAACAGCTTATTATAATTCTTTAATATCTGGCTATCAAAATTATATCCCTTGGTTCATACGTCCATGCATTATTGCCTGATATGTTCTTCTTTATCTTCTATTAAGACATCGGTGTTTGAACCTTTTATTTAATTGAGCACTGGGATGATTCATCCAAGGCCATACCCATCATTTGTAAATGTAGATGAATGATAATAAATACTGACACAAATTAGTATTTATTTCCATAATGCGATCAAATAATTTTATAAAATTGCAAAAACTGGTAAAGAACCTGATTAATCGATAAATCTAAAATGGGATGCACTGAGTTCTCATAGGTTGGGTTTAGTTGCGATATTCAACAATCTGATAACTTCAATTTGACTTAAAGAGTAGTAAATAATTTTAAAAAAATAGCTTACCGTTTAAATAACCAAATTATAAGCACCCTCGTGGGCGGGAAGGGGGGGAGCGATGCTCGTACTCAGGACCATGTGGTCCTACATGACAGGCACATAGTCATACATTTCCATTCCATAGGTGAGTTGGGGCATAACTCATCTCCGATGTCCGTAGGACTTGAGACCTCATTTTATATTTTCCCTGCATTCCATACAACGAACCCAGGAAAAAGAAAGAAGAGAGAAAAACAAAAGAACAAAAAGGACAAAAAAAAGGGGATAACCTTGACTGACGGGAGGCGAAGAATGATATTAGGAGAAGGTTGTTGTATAAGCAACTAACAGGCACGTTACATTTACATTTGCCTCCAAATTCATGCCCATGCTTATACCTACATACATACATCTCAATGGTAGTTTCCAAACTCATGGAGGACAATTCAGGCAGGAGGCTGCTACTACTTACTCTCGCTGATAAATTTCCTCTTGCTTTCCCCATCCCTATGTTATAGGTGATAGGTTACAACCGCTCTCTCTACACCCTAAATGAATTTTCCATTAAACGCAATAAACAAATATCTTCACAGCCGCTGCCAGACTATAGCTAAAAGACTGACCCACCCGCAAAAATACTAAGTAGTTAGTAGCCACAGACTTGGTTGTCAAACATAACGATATCTTGAAATATAATATTCCCTTACGCGAGAAGCACCATCTCTGGCCAGAATTCCTTCAAGATCACCAATAATCCTAGCCAACAATATTTCCAAATTTCTCTGGATTTCTTTCAAGTTGTTCTTGATGGCATCCACCGATCTTGTGATGAGTTTTGTCTGGGATCCCATCTCATCACACACACAACTATTATTTATCTCAGTTTGTAATGCCATCAATTTAGGCCCAGCTTCGGAGGCACGTTGCTGGAGTTGCAATGCTTCAAGCAAAAACTCTGTTTGTCTCTGTGTTTGTAATCCTGAACTCTGGGCGGATTCGCATGGATCACTAGCTTGCTGCAAGAAGCAACTTGACATTTAGAACATCCATCAAAAGAAAACTTGATAATCTCAAAGGAAACTATTTCTATCTTATAAAGGATCTACAAGTCTGGGGAATTGGTTTATAATATTAGTCCAAAGGAACTTCAACAGGAACCAAAAATCTTTGGAATGCAATTGACGCCAAAGAGAATTTATTTACATCCTTTCTTTCTTTTTCTGTTTTTTTTTTTTTTTTGGTGTGTGTGTGCACAGTGGATGAATATAGTGAATATAATGTTAAAATACACTCCGATCAGTCCAGAGACCTGATCTAAACGAATTCCATCCATTTAGACTAACAGAGCCACAAAAAAAGGATAAATGGAAAGATGCACTACAAGGGGGTGCTCCAAACATTTCCCATAAGACGATTGCCTCATGTCTTTTCAATTTCTTTGCATAAGGGTTAGATCAAATGACCATAAGCCTGAGAACCTGCTGGGCTAACCCACACAAATGTAGACTTGAGACATGATGATGCATGCTCGATCGATGACGGCCCCGGTAAGAGTGAAACGACAGTGTAGACAGAGAAGAGGACGGCGGAAGGCGAGATCAGCAGAGGAAAATTAGAGGAAAAGAAGAGAAAGGGAAACGACCGAGGTGCTAAAGCTTGAGGTCCTCAGGGCTGTGATGCAGAGAGAGAGAAGCGGGGAAAAGACAGGGAGAGAGGAAAGCAGAAAAGGGGAAACCGGGGAGATGGAGAGAGAGAGAGAGAGCAGAGAGAGACAAATAATTTCTTCCTTCTTCTGCTCAACAATGACGGGCTACATATAGTGAAGAATGCTATGTTGCACGTGGCCCAATATTCTAACAAATGAAATAAACCACTAAACAAACTAAATGAACAAACTAGTAACAAGAAAAAACAGAAAAAAAACAGAAAAGCAATAAATTAGAAAACTACGTTCACGTATTATTACCCTCCTCATCAAGAAAACCTTATCCTTAAGGTTGAAGAGGGAAATAATCTAGGTGAAGAGTTGCCATTACAATGGAAATGGTAAGCTCCTAGCTGAAGTGTCCTATGTCTTCCATAATAGCTCTGATGGATTGGGGCTACTTGAAAGTGAGAAGTGAGTTGATGATCATGGGCTGGAGGCCACGGCTGTCTATTTCAACAGGTCCACATGGGCGATGGGCCTGCTTGGTGTAGCTGTTGGAAAAAGATGACCTATCTTGCTGATTCATGACTTCCTTGATGAGTTTCACAACAGTCTCAACTTGTTTCCGAGTCCCATTCTCTCTTACTATCGTATCCTTAAATTTATGTCCAACAAGAGGAGGCCGGAGCATTCCGACAAACACTATTGTGATCTGAGTTTTTGCACCAAAATTGAATAAATGGAGAACAGCAAAGAACTCGAACATGTAAAAAGTTGCAATAATCTCACTAGTCATGTCATGCTCTCTATGCTTTTGATTGTCTTTGAGCAATTTGTCTTTGAGTTGGGCTAGATTCTGCCACTCCTCAAAAATCTTGCCAGGCTCGCCGATCTTGAAGCTATCAGAGATGATGGGATCGTCAGAGAGAGTCATCTTCCTTGGCTTTGATACGAGGACCATGTAACCTTCTGTTGGGACAAATTGGACTTCATAGTTAACATCCCATCCAACCACTCTAAGCTCCCAAACCAGGAAACATGACTCAGTAAATGACAACTCCACAGTGTGTTTGGCATTAGGCTTAATGTTAACCTCGGTGACAGGATCATCAGAGGTGAATTCCAATTCCCTAGCCCTGCTGTGGCCACTGTACTGAACTGGTACATGCTCAGAGCCTATGTACTTGAAGAGGGTCTCTGCTGTTTTGGAAGAGCCGGCAAATACAAACTTGCTCTTGCTCTTTGGAGTGAAAACTGAAATGTAAACCCAGCTATAAGCCAGATACCACCATGACACATTGATGCACACCAGCTTGGCCACAAACTCCAGATAATTATCCTGGAGCAGCTGAAGAAACTTGTTAGTAACCTTGTAGAGATCTCTCTTGCCATACCCAGGAGAGTTCTTGAGGTCTGTGACAAGAACCACAGAACAGATTCTCGTGAGGCTAAAATTGAGGCTCCTTACAGTCTTTTCCAAGAATCGAATCAGCCACCGGAGGAACTTCTTCTACTTCTCGGTATCATAGAAGGTGTTCTGATAGAGCTTCTCGTTTTGAATTTCCCCGAAGACATTGTACACCATGGAACGCCCTCCTTTGTCAACTCCATGGGTGAACACCACCTTTTCATAGCCATTTCCTAGATCTTCATCTAGGAGGCAATCGACCCCGAATTCTTCACGCCAGCGGAAGGTGTTCTTGATCATGGAGAAGGCCTCCTTAACCTTGAAGCCCCTTGCATGCAAAAACTAAAGGAGGATGACGTCGAAGGCTATAGAGGCCATTGATGTTCCTGAGCCAACAGTTGAAGCCACTGAGAAGGCAAAGGAAACAATTGAGGCTGCTCCTTTAGAAGATACAGAGCAGCAGGACTTCGTGAAAGATAACATAGCTCTTCTTAGAAAGTCCACAGAAGAGCAAACACAGGAACAAGCTTCCTAAGTGGTAGAAGTACCAAAAGAACAACTACAAGAAATTGAACTTGGTGTACTTGAAACACTAATTCGAAAACCAACGCCAACACTTACTTTTACTTGCATATTTGCCTGCTCAGAACCAACATTTGAGCTGGAATATGAGTCAATCAATTCTCTACCACAAGCAATGGAATTACCGCTCTAGTCATCTATTTCACTTTTAGTATGTCTACTCCTTCGTGATCCAGGAATTAGAGACTTAAGGCCTGCAAGCCAGACCTCTACCTCCTCGATGTCCCTGTGAATCAGGTCCAAAGATCCTTCACTGAGTGCAAATGACCTGAAATCCTTTTCAGAACATAGGTATCTTTTAAACACAGTAGTTCTTTGTCCATGAATAATTCTTGAGACTAATGATATCTTCAGACTCCTTTCTTCACCATGAGAGTAGTGCTAGTTAAGTGTTACCTCATCCGTGGGAATTCTGAATGGCCGAAACGTAGGCTTCCCTTTCCTGCTGTACTTAGTCAACTGAGTACCTTGGGGATGAATGGAGAAGAACGTGAACACGGTCATGTACTCTGCAACAGTGAGGGTCTGGTGAGGCTTGAACAGCAGGCTCTCCCAGGCCTCTGTCACCATCGAGTCACCAACGTTGCTACTGGTGAAGCCACTCCTCAAAATCATCTGGTTCACAGTGCTTGATTTCGTTCCCAAAAACGGTTCTGTTACCTCGTGACACTCTAGATTTGCTTCAACGCGGGCTGCAATAGTCCTTGGTGTGTGTTACAGTAAGACCTTAGTCCACTGAAGCTGTTACAGTAAGCTCGCGGTCTAATGCTGCTACAATACTGTCGAGATGTATTTGGCCGAGATGATGAAGGGGGAGGGGACAGAGAGATGTACAGTGGAGAGATGCTGATTCGCCACTACCATCAATACTCGATACATTTATAATCTCCTTTAACTTCTCAGCCGATTTAGCACTTCTGTTGTCCTCCTCGAATTCGGACGATGATGGATGTCGAAGGATTTCAATACCGGTTTGCTGAAAATGTTTGGTTGCAGATGAGTTGGCTGTGAATTGTTTTGCTGTGTACTGGAGAGACGCCACAGCTTCCTATTTCTCCTTTGAAGGCTTTGCAATGGTAATTTCTGTTTCCGCAAGTAGGTGAAGAGCGATTGTGGCGTCTCGTGGTGTTGGTAGTTTCCTGGATAGTGTTTGGGTTGGGATTTGAAGATGCGGTTGTGGGAGTGGTGGAGGAGGGTGAACGGTAATAGATGGAGGAACTGCTAATGGTGAAGGATTCGCAAGCGAAGGAGTATTTCGCTCAAGTCTTGTAAGTGGTTGATGAATTTCAGCCTTAGAATGTTGAATTTGGGAGGTAGTAGAGGCAGCAGTAGTGTTGCTGCCGTGACATCCAGTGGTGAGTTGAAAATTGAGTGATTCATGTGGAAGGAAGGGTAGAGAGTGAGCAGGTTGAGATAAGATATTAAAGGTGGAAGTCAAGGCCGGTGAGGGAATTGGAAGAACCGGGGGATTTGAGGAAGGCGAGGGTTGTTGGGGAATCGCAGATGAAGTAATGGGGAAAATGTGAGACGTACCCAATTGAGAAGTCGCAGTCGGTGAAGGAGTCAACCGCAACGGCAGATTTGCTAATGAATTATATTTGTGCTCGATCCTGTTGAGTGATTGAAGGATTTCATCAATGAGGTGCTGGATGTGTGCGTTAGTGGCAGCGGCGGTGGTAGCAATTACGGAAGCTCTTGTGGTCGTCATCTTCATGTCTTTTGCCATGTTTGAATGAGAGCACCAATGATGCATGCATGATTGATGACGGCCTCGGCAAGAGTGGAACGATGGCGTAGACAGAGAAGAGGACGGCGGAAGGGGAGATCAACAAAGGAAAATTAGAGGGAAAGAAGGGGAAGGGAAACAACCGAGGTGCTAAAGGCCGAGGTCCTCAGGGCCATGATGTACAGAGAGAAGCAGGGAAAAGACAGGGAGAGAGAGGGAGGAAAGTAGAGAAAGGGGAAACTGGGGAGATGGAGAGAGAGAGCAGAGAGAGACAAATAATTTCTTCCTTCTTCTGCTCAACAGTGACGGGCTACATATAGTGAAGAGGGCAGGTGCTAATGTTGCACGTGGCCCAATATTCTAACAAACGAAATAAACCACTAAACAAACTAAATGAACAAACTAGTAACAAGGAAAAACAGAAAAAAAACAGAAAAGCAAAAAATTAGAAAACTACGGTCACGTATCACATGACTTCTACTTGTTTGCCAATCCTGTCCTGACCAGAAGATAGCCAAACTAAACTACGGCCGGGGTTTTGGGATGCACATTTCCAATGGCGTGGTTTGACGAAAAGATTATATGGAAAATTCTCTCTTCCAAACATATTTTACAGATGTCAGACCAGCCTAACAAGGCCTAGCCTACGGATTGACCAGGTCTAGCAAGCAGTACATACAGGAGACAAATTTATTGACTGTCACATCAAGAAAGACAATTCCTAGTGTATGAAAGAGTGAAGAAAGTTCTTCAGATGTTGGAACACAGGCTTTGGTTTCTTAATGAACAATGAAAAATTTTGCAAGACAAATTTAGGAGGTAAAACTCAAGGTTTGAACAGCAGCCCGGGGGACAAATGCAAACCAAAGTATTATAGCAAGCATGAAATCACATTCTTCAAGCTATCGTGGAATTATGAATTTTTTAATACTCTTTTTCTATGAGATGTCAAGAAATACCTGTACTACACTACATTCTTAATCCTAGTATTACATTGTGAAGACCTTTTTTTTTTTCACTTTTTTATTAAATACAAATTGAGTATTCAA
Source organism: Nepenthes mirabilis (assembly GCA_025585075.1). Taxonomy (NCBI): domain Eukaryota; kingdom Viridiplantae; phylum Streptophyta; class Magnoliopsida; order Caryophyllales; family Nepenthaceae; genus Nepenthes; species Nepenthes mirabilis. Next base: position 27,055 of record JAODPA010073047.1, read on the forward strand.
AATTGGAAATGGACAGAAAGCACAACTTTTATGAACATCAGATACCATACCTTCTTAAATTTGGACCAGCTAGTGTTCCTATTCAGTGACTCCATGCCTTGAATTACCCTTTTCTTAATATTATGCATATATCATTTCTATGACAAAAATAATAACTAAGTAGCACCACAGAAAGAGAAGCACTTGATTACCATCCTTCTGCACAAGTCATCAATCTTTCCTGCGAGGGCTTGATACCTCCTAGCCTGCTTCCTCATCAATGAAGGTAGTTTCAACAAATCACTTTCACCAATTCTTTCCAAGTTCAGTAATTCTTTTTCCAGCAATTTTAATTTAGAGGACACTCCTGTTGATTCACCCTTTACCCGCCAAGGGGACTCTCTCCTGAAAGGGTAACAAATAGAACTCTCCCTTCAGATGCTGGAATTGATAAAGCACACAGACACATAAAAAATTTAAACTCCCACCCCTACCCTTCCCTCCCCCTTATTCTCTCTCCCTTTAAATCATTGAAGATGGAAGTGCCAGACTGAAGATAGTAAAAAATTCTACCTTGTCACAAAATGTTTCATCTGACACATTGGTTGATGGTATTCATAATGTACATCCTGCAAAGCAAAGGTTCAAAGTGAAAATGCATAATAAGACCCACACTAACAGAAATAGCAAGAAATTTAAGACACATACATCTTCTAAGTCTCCTTATGCTGCATGAACACGCAGAATAAGGAAGCCAGATTAGTTGAGATGCAATGTTTCAGCAGAAACTGACCTCCATAAAAATTTAGAGCAGAAGAACATGGAAAGACATGCTTGCTACAAGTGCCAAGTTCCATGAGATGCAGCGGTTCACACGACACAGAAAAGGAATAGGAACAGAATATTTCCTCTTTATTTTTCCTTTTTCTCCGTTGTGATTTTGGTGTTAGTGAACAGGAGCAGAAATGCAACCAGAATTTGGATTTCAGTGCCTTAAAACAACCCAAAGTGAAGCAAAGCTAGTGGGCACACACTAATCTATTACCTTTCAACTTATTATGTAACCACATCATGAGACCCACATGCTTGTCTTACTTTAACTCTTGTCGTCTCACAAATGAGCAAAAAGCGAGACAATTACTTTGAATGGAGGTAGTAGTTTGCATATCATGTGTTCAGAGTAAATATACCTAAGTGGAAATTGCAGGATGTAGTAAAAACTAAATGAAATGAAAACCGCTTTCCATTCTCAAAAGAAGAGGAAGAAGAAGAAGAAGAAGCTGCAGCAGCAGCAGCAGCAGCCAAATAAGTTGTAAGTATGAAACATACATAAAGAAAAATTCATTTTCAATCCACCTAAGACTGTCATATACACACTGCAACGGTAAAAAAATAAAAAGAAAAAAAAAGGCAAATGAAAGTTTGTTTATCAGAACAAGATTCAGCTTGAAAGAAGTCGGCAATGCAAATGAGGACAAAATGGCAATAAGAGAGACAGATTAAGGAGAAATGCGAAGTTTATTGGTATCAGATAACTACAAAAACATCCGCCACAACAAACTTGAGATCTATTTGTGCTTAAACTGGAACTCTTAACCGAGTTAACCCTACTCATTCAGCATTGAGGAGAAAATTCTAGTGGCCATCAAGGGAAGAAGAAATCCCCCTACACTAATAGAAAAGCTTCACCACAATATAATGTAAGTGGAAATCAACAATATAGATGCACAATTATCGCAAATTTTTATCAAATTGAAATAAATTGATCGGCAAAGCACCAACTGATCATTCGTGCCACAGGGTTCAATCTTTATCTAAATAATTAATTATAGAACACTAGAGAAGTATAAATACTAAGCATCAGCACTATCATCCCTTTATATCTCTTTCTAATTTAGGCACAGGCGAAACCTTTTTTACTATGAAAAGAAGAAAAACCATCTCCAAACATATTCCTATTTACATGAAAGGCAAAAAATGTCGAAAGGGGTCAAGTTTTACAGTTCTAATTGACCATAAATATTCGTAACAGCAGCATTATAAAAACTAGACAGAGGGGAAAAAAACTCGGAACTCTCAAATCCCTCAATTAGAAATTAAAATCTAGAACTCAACCTGCCAGAGATTTGGTTGGTCCGCCCAAAATTTCGAAGAGGGAGAGAATAAATCAGGATCAAACACATTATCATGTCCGTAAATCAAAGTAGCATCTCCATCTCCTTCTTTCTCTCCAAAGTAATCGCTCTCATCCATAACCCTAACCTTCACACTACCATTACGATACACTCCACTCGCGCTAGCAAAGGCGATTCTGTCGCCCCCCACCTCATCGAAACCACCCAACGATGCCGTTTTTCTGGACATAAAGTTCAGGAGCTCGTCTCTCTCGTCAATCTCTCGCTTCAACTCCTCCAACTCACTTAACAAATTGGTCTCGCTCCTCTCCAACTCAGCAACCTTGGCACGCAATCGTGCGATTTCTTCATTGGAACTCTCGATCTGCTGCAGCAACCTCCTCTCTTCCTGCAGCCAAGTGTTCCGGTAACTGGCGAAGATCTCAACGACCCTCGCGTTGGCTTTGGAATCCTCCTGCCTGCGTGACTTCAGCTGGGACAGCTGTTCTTCAGCTTGGTGGAGTCTCAGTAAAAGGTACCTGTTGCGGGATTGGAGGGTGGGGAGCAGAGAGACAATGGATTTAGGGAGAAGAAACAAGAAGATTGCGAAGCCGATGCCTAGGTACGAAGAGAAGACCGTTTCTAAGTTCGTGGGTTTCTGGGTTTCACCAGCTCCACCTTCTTCTTTATCCCATTCGGCTTCCGCTGCTTCTGCGATTATCGTTGCCATCGATGCTGAAATGGAAGGGAAGTTTTCAGGTGGGAAGTAGTTTTCGGGAAATGTGATGCTTTATTTTTTTCTTATCATTTGTTTTTTCTCCCCCTTAAGGTGTTCTGATTTATTCGAGTGATATTGATGAGTAATAACATAATTATGAGTAT
>JAODPA010073048.1:0-64714 GCA_025585075.1 Nepenthes mirabilis
TGTGTTAAAATTTTATCCATTAAATTTTAATCTAATGGATAAAAAGAAAGAAGTAAAGAGAAGCGGGGTATGGGGAGAAGCAGGATCCCCTATCCCCGGCCGAAAGCATCCCACAATCCAGATTTGCTTCGGGACAGGAAATTCAGAGAAAAGATACGACCACGCCAATTTGGGCACTGTCTCATAGCAAGCCGGAGAATAAAAGAGTGAGCAGGAACTATTTGCACTCCCCAGGCTAGCCCATGCCAGTCAACCAACTGGCTAACAGGCTAAAAGATACACCATGCTAGCTTGATGGATAGATGTTCTTGCATCTCGAGAGTCCGTGAAACACACTTCAACGAGTCCTCCCTAGGAAAATAATTTGATTAGGATCGGATGAAATAACCCACAGCAATTGTTGCCACAGAAATCAAACTCCACTCAAATCCCACTAGCATTCGATGCCAATTTGGATTCCATTATTCTAGCAAATTATCATAATACAAGGTTTGTAAAATACTACCACCCGATGCGAAGAATACTACCATAATAACTTCAGGGCCTGGAGTTTGCTACGCATGGCTTCAACTGACGCGATACTCAGATGGGTAATTATACAGAGGGTAAAAAGCTTCAAGAGAATGAGCAAATGCATTATTAACGTAATTGTGTGTTGAAATACTTCTCTAAAATTTTAAACTAGTCGCATGCATATTCAACCAAACAGACAATATTACAGTGATATATTTACTGATTCCTCCGTCCCAATTGGATTTTTCACCTCCAAAATATGAGCTTTCAAGATTTTCTTTTGTTTTACGCAAAATGAAGCCTAACTAACACTATTTAAAGCCATATGATAAGACCGACTTGATGCTAAACATCTCCAAATGTGCAAAAAAGAATTAAAATATCTCAATTAAAACATCTCACATTCCGCAGAAGTATTGGCATATTAAGAATAAAATTAAAAACCCAAATATAAATGTAAAGAATATTTTGACAATAATTGCAGTTTTATAATGTAAAATCCAGTGTTCACAAATGTTTTTTTCCTCACCTATTTACTACTGCTGTGCAAATGTTACAGCACTGCAATTATAATCAAGAAATGAAGGAACTAAGGGAACTTTCTTTTCACATCTCATTAAACAGACAAAATTACATCTGTCTGGCAATGCTTTTGCACCATCTCTTCGCTCGAAACACAACCCAATAAACAAAGATAAGAATATCACACTATAATTAACTCTGGAAAAGAAAATATGGCAATGCCATCGCTCATATGGCTTTGGGAGAGCTAGAATATCCTATAAATTTGCATGATGAAATAAGCTGTTTGCATCGTTCAAGAAGAAACCTTACAGGCGATAATGCCAAGGCTGAAGTTGTCCAGAAGAACTAGGAAAATAGCAGATTTATACTCATGTTCAGTGCGAAGATCTTGCAGCAGCCAAGCTCATGCTGTAGACAGTCACCACAACATTAGAACTCACATGGTTCCTGAAGGCCCATGAACTCCTCCAAAGATCTCCTTTTCTGCATCTAGAACACCCTATATGTACCACAAAGATAAGGGAAAAAAGACAGTTAACCACAAAAGTGGAAAAGGCACTGATTATAATTTCATCTATTGATCAGAATTCAGAACCAAAACAGAAGGCCAGAACTGGCCATTGGAGATGTGGGTTTCAAGTAAAACCTTGATGATCATAATGGCAGCATCCTTGTGTAAAATCTCGTTGTACTCATGACAAGCTAGACTCTGCATTATATGAAATGCAATACTTTTGGCATTCACAAGATTTAAGGAAAATTGATGACAGGCATTTTTTTCCCATTGTCAGTAATCAAGACATACTTGTATACAGTTTGGGCACCCAGTGTCACTGGCACAGTAGCAGGATGTAAGAAGTTGCAAAGCGGCAGTCAGCATTTCGGTAAAAAGTGGTTGAACCTATCACACAAGTTTCCTCATCAGCGATGACTGAAAGCAGAGACGTGATTGGCAAGAGATGAAAGAGGGAATATAAACATCAATTTCAAAAACCTATGTTGCTTTGCGTCACAAATAATGTTCTGTTTCCAGGATTGAAATGGGTGAATTTTTCCAATCGCGTCCGACAATGTAAAAAATATTCTGGCAATTCCTATTCCACTTAGTAATGTTTTTTATATGTACTAAGTCTGCAGCCTGGTTAGCTAGCTGTCAAATTGTGATAATGTCTATCACCAACTACTGTATATTATGTGATTGTGAATAAGAATCAAAATTTCGTTTATTCTATCTAATTTCCATTTAGTGAACTAGTATTTGAGAAAGGAAGAGAGGCTTTACTAGTTTGATTACGTACAAAATAACTTTCGAGATTCACAAGTAAAACAAAACTAAGCTAGTGAAAAAATATGGCCAACAAGTAATGATCTTTTTTATATTTTTCCTTTTTTTTTTGGTGGGGCGGGAGTGTGGTAGGGGGAACTAGCCTCTATTCATTGGATGTAGACTTGAATGTTGTTAATTTTGTGGAATAGCATGGAAGTGTCAATGAAAGAGAAAAACAAGGAAATTGCTAAATGATATATACATAAAGGGAAAGCTAGTAAAAGGAATGGGGAAAAGCATGAATCATAATCTTAGTGACAATGTATAATCTTCTAAATTAAAGTAAAAGTGGAGACTCAATATCAATAAAACAAAAAGAAAAAACCAGCTAAAGTGATTGCATTATTTCCAAGAAGTTATACAAATTTGACTGTTAAGTGCTAGTAAGATTGTTTGAGTTTGGCCTTATGAAAGTTCATCAAAACCCATTATATGACCATTTTCTCTTTCATTAAATGTATTTGGAAAACCGAAGGTTCACTTTCTTGTTCTCTGCTTGTATAGCAAGCCTTTTTAATCAAGCACATAGTACCTTAGAAGTTCTAAGGGAAAAATGTGATAACAATCTGCCCAATTTTAATATTTTCTTTTATTGATCTCTCCTTTTTGTCTTGTTTGAAGACAAAAAGAGCCTCACAATTTTAAAATTGACAAAACATATGAATTGTTAATATATACTTTAAGATATGCCGTGATACATCATTTATAAGGGCAGCTTGATATTTTTGATATATATAAAATAATTCTATATCTACATGTGAATAAAACCAACCTATGTACTCCTTTTCTTCTATGATGTAAATGATATTAGAGAATTATTTGCTGCCGCCTCTGTCGCCAATGCCATCTAAGCAGCGGTGACGATTCCTCTTCTCCCCAAAAATCGATGCACCTAACCTCATTGATTAACCCTCGTTTACAGGGGTTTTCGTTCAAAACCTTAGATGTGGTTGGTTATTGCTCAATTTGACGACTAGGTGAGTTTTTAGTCTAATTTCTCGTGTATTAGGGGATCACCATCACATGAGAATGCTTCGCCAACAATGATACAATCATATTTATTGCATTTATTGCGTTTTTTGTTTCAACTTCCCTTGCTCTCGATTGTTCCTCTGTTCTTCACAACTTTGGTAGTTTTTGCTTAAAGTTCAGGTGGATAATCCTTTGATTTATGTGTGTAAGAGAGCATGCTTGTGTTGATTCTTACTTAAGGAAATCATTTTGGGGGTTTTTTCTATCCTGCTTGAGGAGATTTTGTGTGTGTTAATTTCTTTAACTGATGCTACAGTAAGCATAGGAGGAGGGAAACAAACCTTTTTTGATTTGCCAGCTACTGCAGTAAGGTCACATTTGGTTGTATTCATTTTGGGGCACTATTGTCATAATGGCTAACTCTTGTCATGATGGTAAAAATAGTTATGAAAATCATCCTTTTCTTTTTTATCGTAGTGAAGTTAAGCATGTGTGCATACACACACAGACACACAAAACAAACTGTTGGAAACTACATGGCAAACTTGCTACAATCTCTAAGCAGTCTATTAGCATATCTAAGGAGAAATATTAGTGCTTGCTCGTCAAGTCCCTTTATCTACATCTACTCTTCTTCAAAAGGTTAATCCCACTACCTATCTCTTGATGCCTCCTTAGATTGGTTAATTGATTTGGGGGCTTTGAAGTTGTAGGTATCTCTTCTAATTTATGTATCCATGAACCCAGCATAACTGTAATTGATGGATCCTCTACAAAAGGAGTGATTCTGCTCATTTGACCCTAACATCAAACCTCTCTTCAATTTTACACTTTCTGAATTTTCCATTTAGAATGCCATCTATAAGCAGATTCACTCAAGAATATTATTGTTATGCAATGTTTCTCTCTACTCATTGGGAATTTCAAAATCTTGTAACAAAGACGTATATTACTAGAGGTCATGACATGTCATGAGGTCTTTATTTGTTGCTGGAAGAACCAACCCTACCATTTGTTCTCAGGTTACTTCTACAATTCTTGAAATTAATTGTCAGTCAGGTAATCATTTTCTTTTTAGTCTGACAATATTATAACCAACTCTAAACTCTCGTATTGATTTCCATTGTGAGCCATGTCAGTTTACTAAACACCATTATAGGTCAATTATCATTATTTCAATCTACAGACTTCTGCCACTTTTGAATTAGTACACTTGGATGTCAATGAACTTTGCCAAGTTTTATCTAAGGTGAGATTTCTTTACTTTATTATCATTGTTGAAAATTATTTACGAGTTATCCAATAATACCTAATGAAGAATTATTCTGAATTATATTCTATTTTTTGTGCATTGTATGATGAGAATAAGACCTAATTTTTTACTTCTTTGTGTATTTTGCAAAGTGATAATAACCATAATGATTTTTCAATATCTTTTTCATTATTGCTATCACATTATATGATTCTTCATGAATCAACTTGTCCTAATACATCCAATAAAATTGAGTTGCAAAATAGAAGAATAGGCCTTGATGGAGGTTGCTGGAGTGCTCTTAATCCAAATGAGAGTTTGAAAAATATTTGAAATGATACAGTGTTGATAGCTTGTTACCTAATTAATTGAACATTATTAACTATCTTTCAAGGAAAATTTCTTTAACATATGTTATTTCCCGAAAATCCCTTACATTTTGTTCCCATGAAGATTTTTTTGTTGTGTTCATTATGTTCATAATATTCAGCCTTAAGTGACAAAACTTGATCATAAGTCGTTGGGATGTATTTATTTTATATGCTTGTACTCCGAAGGGGCATTGATGTCTCTCTCTGGAGTTGAGACTCTTTTTGGTATCTTCTAATATCACGTTTTATGAGCCTTCAAGCTTTAATCTCGAAGTATCTACATTAAGTTCATTGTCAAGTATCTATCTTGAGGATGATATTTGTGTATATAAGATTGTTCATAAATTTGTATCTATTGCATATTTATCAAGTGTGCCTCCTCGTCCTCATGTCACTTAGATGTATGTTCGCAATCCTAGATGAGTTTTTCGTTCAAACTAGGAAAATCTTTTTATTTATTAGAACTCTTAACCTTACAAAACCTAAGACCTTTGCCTAACTTGCTTTGCTCATTGCACTTAGCTAGTTTGGCTTGTGCCAATGGGTGAAGGATGCGCTTTTTCATGGATCACAAGCTGGCGGCTACCAAGTAGATTCTTCCATCAATAGATATTATTACTCCTAGTTAAGAAACCGATTTAGATCTTCCAATTGCACCACAGAAGCGTCATAATAATTGTTTTCAGTATCTATTGTCAGTTATGTCATTAGATGCTAGTGTTTCATCTTCTCAGTGGACTTCTAAAACTCTTTAAGCTCATTAGTATACCCTAATTTGTATTCAAAACTATTTCTCATCCTAATTGGGAGGCAATTATGATGGATAATTTTGGTCCTAAAATTCAATCCCTTGGAAAGATACTCTATTTATCAATTTTATTACTTGTTTCAATATTGTACACTTGTGATTCTACAAAACACTAACCCATGATTCTTGTGCTCCCTCCCCCCCCCCCCCCCCGTGGTTTTTAGCATTGTTTTAATAGTTTTTTTTTTTTTTCACAACCCAAGGATGTAATAGACTTTGGTGGCCAAGATAGCACAATTCTCAACAAAAAATAAAAAGAAAAAAGATAGAGAGAGAGAGAGGACGAAATAAGGGTACAATTGATATAGCTATAGCACTTTGAAAATGACAAAAGGAAAGTAATTAAGAATTTAAATAGTGGGGTTACTTTTTGTTTTTAGTTAAAAAAATCTAAAATTTATTTGATAAAAAAGCACAATTAAAACCCATTGTCATGATAGATCATGTCATGTATTCAAATCACACACTTTTAAAGCTTAGATACTTTCACTATTTTGTTATTTGTGCATAGTAGACCAAGTATAGATATTGAACTCCAAACTAATTAAAAAAGAGAGTTCATAAGGTCAATCATATCTATGATGGGACTAGGCCTTGTTTAACATCAAAAGATTATATAATACACTGGTAGTGTTGTCATTTTATAGTGCCATCTAATTTTTCAAAGATATAAATTATACATCTCAATAACCATTTAAATCAAACCATTTGAAAAATGACCGATTTTTTTAATAATTGGCTGGTACTACGAATGACATGACAATACATCTATAACTTATAATTTTTCAAATATACGGATCATGATATTGGCTGGTTTTTCCAGAATATCTAACTCTGATTACTTTCTCTTCCCAAATTACATGCATATGTGACCATAACTTTAAATTGCCTTCTACCTACTCCCTTGTTATTATGTGTACAAGAACGCACATATAGATTTATGTCGAGACAAATTGAGTATATTTTGTTTTCTACCGTTGAGGTATGTTTGAAAAATTGAAACATCACCAACCTAATTCTAGGCAAGCTCTAATGGAGTTAACTTCTTACCTGCAAGAATATATAATTACTACTGTCACAGCTTCCTTTACATTAAAATTTGCACACACTGTTGCAAGGGTAATAGCAAGCAACTTACAGTTGTGTACCTCTACATAGTATTGATTGCAACTTCATCTTATAAGTAAAAATAATAATAATTATACAATTTCCTTATGAAGGTTTCATTTGGTTAAATATATAATTTTTTCAGAATGTTAAAGTCCACATTCTTTATTTCCTGTGGTTTTGGAAGAAGAATGCTTAGAATGTTTTTAGGATGCTTTTTTCCCCAATTAATAAGAAATTTGAAATTTTCATATCCTCTGCTAGACTGCAATCTCTGCTGCCATCGAAATCACCACCACTACCTAGACCTCTTCATACTGCCTCAAACATCCTCACTTTTCTACAGTCCCAACAAACATGGCATGTAGCCAAGTGTTTTTAACTTCTTTTCTCAAGGGCAGTTATTTTTTAAGGAAGCAAAGAAATGAAATTTGGAAAAGTAAAAATCAGTAAGATATTTGTAACCGGAGTAAAAGAAAAGTCGAATCTAGAATAATTACTAATTACATGTAGAGAGAGAATGCAAAAAAATCATCAAAAGAGAAGGGTATCAAAGTTCCAAAAAAAAAAAAAATTCAAATATTGAAGTCTCGAACTAGGGATATGGATACAGTTAAGAGTAAAGATCTATCTCATTTTTTGGCAAACTAAAATTTATATAGTATGATTGCATTTTAGCAAGATTAAAAAAGTGATAGTGAGTTTCTCCCTATCAGGATAGATGCTATTTCTATTCTAAGGAGTTGCCACTATGGATAAAACAAAATGAAAGAAATGAGTCTAGAACCCAGTTGTGTGCCAAACTGAAAGCTGCTAAATTGGCAAGATGGATTTCTCTACTAAATAATCGTTTTAAGCTGAATTTTGACATCATTTCTCCAAATAGATGGTAAAGCCACGACTTGGCTTTATAATTTGTCATGCAAATGCTCAATTAGTTTTTCTTTGTATTAATAGGTAGTACGCCCATTAATATGTTAAAATTGTTAGGCTATAAGAAGGGGTTAGAGTAGCACAGAATGGTATTAAGATAATATAATAGTTGCTGAGGGAGACAATGTGATGGTTATTTGATCTTTGCAATGGTTGATTGTTTCCCTGAGGCGCACTTAATAATCTCATCACAGATGTGAGTTTAAGTAATTGTGAACTAAAACCCTTTATCAAAATGATGATTCCTTGATATGGGCGCATTTGCTGATTCAGGAAAATTAGAATTTGAATTTAAGAACTGATGATGTAAAGCTTCGTGTAAACTTACCTGCATTGAAAGACCAGTCCCACCAGGGCTTGGATCATACAGTAAAATTCGTTCCGGAAAATAGCGGGTTTCATGCGGATTCGCACACTCTGAAGCCAAATCTGATGAGTTGCAAATTATGTACCTGCGATTCAAACATAAGCAATGTAAAATCAAATGGCTTGGCATGTATGCTGTCTTAGCCGTGATGTATTGAGCTCACGATTAGATGGAATCTCTGAACAAGAAAGTGGAAGCGGAATTAGTCATAATTCTAATTAGATGAGCAATAAGTTGTCACAAACAAAGCTATATATCTAAATAAAACACAGGTAGCTCGGATCAAAATGAGGAAATTTAAAGAAATCACGTTGCAAAAACCTTGAAATAGAGAAATATCTATCCCATTTCATTAATAGAAATAAAAGTCTACAACTATTAGATTACATAACCATATTACAAATCTTAAATATATATATTACATATCAATTACTGTCTTAAAACATAATACAACGTAAATAAAATCTAATTAAAAGCAGTTAGAGATTTCTTGCTATTCTTTCAAGCTCCTTGTAGATCTATAGACTACAATGGTCACATGAACATAAGCATCACACCACAAACCATGACATCAACATCTACTAATATACGAAAATCAATATTGAAAAACTATATACTATATGTTGTTGCAGGTTTCATATTTTTCAATACTGAGACATTTTCACATAATCTCCTTTATCTTCAAAAAGCAACTCAATTATTAGTTATCAAAGATCAAAGTTCAAGAAAATAAGACAATTCCAAGATTTGGACAACATTTGTGAGTTTGGCATTTCAATGCAAGGTCACATGCCAAATAGAAACTGGCGTTTGAATAGAGTTTACATGCTATTTAGACGATAGAAAATCAGAAACTGTTCTCACAGTTTACAAGTAGATAAAAGGCCAGAAATATCATCAACAATTGCATTCTATTCACAGATCAAGACTTAAACATTTAGGAAGTCTTACGCACAAGAATTGCCAAGAATCATCAATTGAAAACAACACATCTGACCAGAATTCGAAGAAATTTATAGGACCAGTGTCCTCAAAATAGAGGTGTTACGTGGGCCATGTCAAGTATAACTCGTGGTGAATAGTATTGGACCGTGTATAGCACGGCTTAACACTTTGGATCATGCTAGGTTGTGCGGTAGGTAGCATGCGGATTGTGCCAGCCCAATTTTTAATATCAAAATGGTCATATGATCGTTTGAACCACATGATCAAATGTTGCCCCCTAATTTATTTAAAACAATATTAAAAACATTATATATATCCCTTCCCTCCACATAACACACAACACGCTCTCTATTCTCTCTTTACTCTCAAATCTCTACTCTTATACAGTATGAAGTGACATTAGTTTGATATTTACTGATATATTTACGTTAATTTTATTAATTTTTATTAGTAATTTATATATCACTATTACCATTTTGTAAGTTAATTATTATTTATGGAATATAATTTTTCTAATTTCAATAGTGAAGAAATATGAAAAGATTATTCTCATACTCTCATACCAATTACGTCACTATACACACTAATAACAGTTCTAAAATACTAGAATTACAACCTAATTCTAGCTAAAATATTACTACTACTCCTTCAAGTTCTAGCCGGCCCTAAAAAACGTTCCAATAATGTATGGCGACTTTTTGAGATTAAATTAGTTAATAGTTAGGAACGAGCCATTTATAAAAAAAATGTAACAAAGATTATACATATAAAAAGTTTAAGGCATACAATACTTGAAAAAACATATAGAAAAATGTAGTGTACATTTGACCACAAAGTCATCAGCATGTGTGCCTATATCGCAGGCCTAGTCCACATCTCTATCAATTTCTCAGTTTTTCCAGCCATATGCTAATCAACCTAAGCATAGGAAAAATATTGGCTGATATATATTGGTATCAGATGGTCCCAACACTGATATTTCTCAACATTGAAAATTTAGTATAATATGCCTCCATTTCAGAGACATCGTAACATTTAGACGAAAATTTTCAATATCAACAAATTGGCTGACATATTAACAGTAGTCTAAAAGAAGAATTTTTTTAAAAAAATTTCTTCATTCTTCAAATCCAACGAAATCAAAATATATCCATCGATTAACCAAACAACTCCAAACAAAGTTCATCTTCCAAACACTTAGATTTGAGATTGAGGCCGAGTTTTTTCACAAAGAATGAAAAGTAAGATTTCATCTTTAAATCCTTTTATTTTTGTTTTTTTGCTTGCTTTAGATTAACTCTAGTGTTTCCAACACAAATCTATTGGATTTTAAGGTTAATATTGAACTCAATTTGCTACTTACTAGCACAATTGTTACTAAGATGTTAATACTTAATTCTGTTGAAATAAAGTTAACTAAAACTATCAAATATGCAAATATATGATGAAAAGATAATTAAATTTTTGTATATAAATCAATTTGTATGGCCGAGGGACAAATATTTTTGCATATGTGAAGTACCACACTGCCGCATATTATTTGATAAGGCCTTAACTAATACTGATACCAATACAAACATTTTAAAACTTAGTTCTAATACACCCAATTTCTATAAGATCTGATTGAAGGGCTGATTGTGGGTAAATTCTCTTGCAAATACTGTTGAAGCTTCTAAATCAGTACCACAAATTGGCTTTTGGAACTTAACCACCTCCCAAATCTGTACCACAATAGATCCCACACGTGAAAATCAAAGAGTATATAAGCTCACCTCTACTCCACATTAGATCCCACGTGTGAAAGAGTCATGTACAAGAATATTTGTTCACAAATGGTTCACCTAATGTGGCATAGAGGTGGTCGTATATAATCTTTGAGTTTCTCAAAAACTTGTTGACATGTTCAAGCCACTAGAATATGTTATCCTTGGCTACTTGAGGGACCTGGAACAAGAGTGAATACAATACTACTTGATCAATTTAGCCAAGAGTCAGGAGAGTAATTTGATCTACCTAATGAGTCATTGCAAAATCTCAATCGATGAACACAATGCCATCGCAAGGAGGGTCTTGATCTTCTCAAGATTGGCCTAAATTCCTTTGTTTGCAATCATAAAGTTGAAGGACTTTGCAAAAAGGGACCCGAAAGAAACAATTGACAGATTTAGCTTCATGTGATTTCCTTGGATATTATGCTTCTATCCCCTACTCAGATGTTCTTAATAGGAATCCCATTAAGGCAGACATCCACGTTTTTATTGATTTGTTCTTTAAACATATTATTTGCCAAACTCTGATAGTCACCCTAGCATTCTTCAATCCAAAGGAACTTACCTAGTTGCATTAGAACCCTTAGACAGTGGTGAAGGATCAATGTTCCTCATATGATGTATTGATGAATTGATAAAGTTAAGCTGATGAACCAAGGTCGAGTTGATGAACTCGTCCATCCTTGACAGTGAGAAGCTATCTATTAGGCATGCCTTGTTCAAATCTATAATGTCAATGCACATGCCCCCCATTGGCATTGACCGTTTGTAAGTTCCTTGCCTGAATTATGCTTCAAGGAGTTCATAAAGTTCCTCAAATATGGACTTTAGTCATGGGGCAGATTTCCTAGTATTCCATCGCACATGCTTAGTGTTCACATCAACTTTGAGCTCGTGGACTGTCAACAGGGGGGAAATGCTTGTCATATCTACTAGGGTATGCCAGGAAACATCCTGGTTTGTCTTTACAAAACTGGGCTGCATTTGCAACTCATCCTCTAATAATGATCCAATCTGGACCATTTCTTTAGAAGATCAAGCAAGAAGGGGGCATGAAATGCATGCTCAACAAGCGCACCCTTCTGCAAGAATGTCTCACTGAAGAGAAATATTCTCACTTGTCATAGCTAGATGATTACTTAAGGTTAGAGATAAACATCATCTCCTGCCAACACACTAGTTACCTCTGACTTCAGCTACTCCATACAGTACAAGGAAAACCTTCAGGTGCAAAATGGAACTGATTGCTTGGATGAGTATCTATTCAGGTCTCCCCATGATTGCACTAAATGTTGCAGAAAACCTCATGACCATAAAGTAAGTGTGGCCATGACAACCCTGATAAAAGCAGCTTCATGACATTAAGAAGAACTTCAATGATAATGACTCATTCTTTAGGCCGTAGACATTCATAGGTCGAAGTCGCTCTCTAGTAAGTTTAGGCCTAAGAAACAAGTCATTGTATAGGAGATTACTAGAACATCCATTATCAACAAAGATCGACTTCATCTCCTAGTCAATCACCCTATTAGATTAAAGGGCTGACATGATAAGATGATCTATATGAGGAAATGCAATGTGTGATAAATTCTCATCAGAAAAAGCAATTAAGCTACAAGTCCTTCACATCTGGCTAGTCAACGTGACTGCAGTACTAGATGAGATGCTATCAGTCATAATTAATTTGATGCCAAGCCGTGCCTACCCCCAAAAAAATTGTGGTGATCTCAAATGCAGCTACTAAATTCTGAAGGGGCTCATAGTTACAAGTGCTTTCATCAGATTTTCCCCCTCGAAACTTCATCCCTGTCATGAACAAATATCTAAAAGTATCCCCTTTGAATAAGAATCTTGATCTCATTCATGAATTTCTTGCAATCGTATGTGTTCTGGCTCGAACTATGATGGAAGTCACAGCAATTTGTCTAATCCAGTGCACAGAGTTATTGATCTTATGGGCCATTGAACATAATCCTCATAGTGATTCTGCATCATGATGTTTTTCCTTGTATCATTCAAAGGAATTGGGTAAGGTCGAGCTTGTAGAGGCTCCTACTGCCAAGATTGTACTCTATATGTGACTTCTTTGGCTACTGTTTGCTTTCAACTTGAGTTTTCAGTTTCTTCTCAGTTGTTTGGTCATATGAGCTAGTCATTCTCACGAGCAACAATGTACACCTTGGCCAAGGATTATGTCTCAGAATAGCTCCTCTAAGGCATCCCAGGGTTGTATTTAAGCATTTGGGAGATATCATGTCCATAAAAGTTATCATAATATCGTCAATGAGGCCTGAATCCCCTGATCCTCTTCATTAAATCATCCCATCAGTGCTGGAAGTGATTCAACGGACTGCTACAGAAGGTTGTTGACGTGAGAATGATGTTTCCAAGATCGCAGCAGTTGGCAAGCTTTACAAAAGAGTTCCCTTTAAGTGTAGCAAATGAATTCACCAAATTCGGCTTATGGTGGTAAAACCATGCTCGAGCAGTCCCTTGCAACATCACAGGAAAGCAGGACAGAAGGCTGCATTGAACAGTTCTTGGAATACGAGGGCTGTTTGAAAGGGGTCCAAGTGGTCCATGGAATTGATACTCCCATCATATAACTCCGTATTGGTATCTTGAACTTGTTTGTGATGAGAGTTTTTCCTGAACTTTTTTTTGGTTCTAAACACTAATCTACTTTTATTAACCTGCAAACTATAGAGTTTTGGCAATTTAGGCGATGTGTTGTGGCTAAAATAGTTTGATCACCAATAGATCTACTAGGAGAGACTAGAAGGTACCTGAGTAGTTATAGATATGCACATTCAAAGAAGGCCTTAGATAGTCATGTGCTCAAAGTAAGTTGGTTCGACGATTTAGTACATATGTTTATTAGTCTGCAAGTTGACTCTTCTCATATAATGGATTTTCAATTGGTAACTTAAAACCTGGACAATTTTATATTAGAATGACTCAATCAAGAGTTTTTATTCATGACCGAATATCGTGCTCTCTATTTCACATTCGTCACCAAATAGAGTTTTCATTCATTCAAGAGTTACTATGGCCTAATATCACATGTTTTACCACCAACTTCCTTATTGTAGAGACAATTTATTTCCATAAAGGAGTGAGGAACATGTTCAAATAATATGATAATAAATCCTCTAAATTTGAAAAACAAAATGGTTGCTTTACAAATGATGTGAGAAAGATCATTTTGGGGAAGGATTTTATTAGAAAGGTCAACGACATTAGAATGTGAAATCGTTGATCAAATTGTTAACGTTACTTATTAGTGAAAGAGAATGAGTTATTTACGAAGTCAAGGATCAACGATGATGGCCATTAAGGACGTTTGTAATTCTTATGTAAAAGTTTGAAAGACGACCAAAGGTAGAATTTTCGACTTCTTCATGAGTTGCATACAATGGGTATGCACTGAAAATTAATTTTGGAATAGCTATGGTTCGATTATACTTTTTAAAGTTCCAATTAACTTTTTTTCCTAATTATGTATTGTTAGGTCATTTTTTAGCCCCCACTATCAATATGGTGGGAAGCTTTCCAACTATTTGGAGGTGACAAACGGGGTCAAAACGGTAATCTAAAGATTAGAACCTGACTTATATTATCAAATTAGATCTATACATTAGGTATGTTTCTTTTTTATATAGCTTTCAAGCCAACAAGTATAACTAACATAATTTCATAATAATAATTCATTCATTAATTTATCTATTATTGACATTTTTTATACTTTTCCAATTGTAGATCTTTCGGGATAAAGAAAATCATTTGAAACCCACCTTGCACAAATCCAAGTAAATAATGATTTAGTTTCCAGTTACACCCATTCTTTTAATTCTAAAAATTATTTTTATGAAAACTATAAGCTATAACCATTTGAAATTTACTAACTTTAATATTGGTTATGTAGCAGAATTGTGGATACATAGAGAATTGTTGTCTGGATTCTACGTCATACCACCTCGTACTCTAGGCATGGGAGAAACCGGAATACCTATCGCCTTATACACATCAAGATAATAAATAGACTCAATTATGAGATATTGAATAAATGAGGTCCACTATAACCCACAAAAAACCCAAATAGAGATACATGATCAATTTAATCCAATAAATTCAGAATACATATATGAAGAAGATGATCTATTAGTTTTTTGGTTGGAAGAACAAGAGAGCCTGCTACTAGATGGCCAAGATAATTCAGCTTGGCTCAATGCCGAGTTCAAAGGAGTTAAAGAAAGTGGTGGTATTAATGAAGCTGCTGCATGGCTGAGTCATAGGCAAGAAGGAAAAAATGATGCTAGCTCGACTACCTGGGATCTTTGATCAAGTAGCAATGATATAGGGAGTGGATATGGTGATAGTGATATATGGTAACAGTAACGATGAGCGTGTAACTCTGCTTATTGAAAATTGGTCATCCTCAATCCCTTTATCTAGGAGACTAGTGTTTTGCCTCATTGCAAAACTCTAAAATGGATATTAAGACACTGCAAACCTATATAAGAAGAGGAAAAGGCACTTAAGAGTTAGAGATTCACCCTCGAGGGGTGATACATAGTTTTGGTGGTTTTGGAATTTCTAAATTCTCAATGCTAGTGGTAGTTCTAGTACACAAAATTACCTTCAACTTGATGTTTTTTCAACTTACAAATATAGGCATCTTTGCTAGCAGTATCCTGCACAGCATCGATATTATGGAGCACCCACAGCTCAATCTCCACTGCAGGAGTGTAGCCAAGATCATTTAGGGAGTGCAGCAGGTTTTACAAATGATGCAGATGGCAATGACTAGCTTGGGTAGTTTTTATTAACCAATGGAAAAGTTAAGGAGGATATTAAAATCAATCGTCCAATCAAAGCAATGAAGACAAGGGACATACTCTAGGATGAAGATTGGCATGGTGGTGAGTCTGTTGACTGGTAACCTATTAAGGTAACAATTGCCCAACTTTAACTTGAATAAATATAATCTTATTTCCTTTTGGAAATTTGATGCTTATTGTTTACTATTGTGCTAGTTATTGCTACTTACTACTATTAACATGAGGGTGATAAATCTCAAACCATTGTCTATTTTTTCTACTGGCTGTGTGTCTAAGAGTGAGTTGGAGTGCAAATTTACCATCAAGTTTGACTATGCTATTGCAAAGATATATAATGTGAAGATGAGTAGTGCCCTAAACCTAATGTGTTACAAGTATGTTATCTGCTTTTGCCATGTTACTAATTTGCAAGCCATTTGACAGTGTGACATTTAATTCACTTTATTTGGTATTACTTTAATTATTTTTTAATTTCCTAGTGTATTATTTGATATTATGGTGTTGATTTAAATAAATAAAATTATCTAAAATACTTTAATATGCAAAATATGATTAAATAGGGTTAAAATTTAATAGATAACTTAGTTTCATGTGGTTAAGAGAAAAATAATTTTCCAATTCGGCTAACACAAATACATGCTGCCCGATACAGCTACAACCACAATATTTTCACACATGGGATAGAAGAACATAGTATGACACAGTATGAACTATAGGAGCATATTAAGTTAGAAATAATAATATTTCATTCCACTTTAATATAAGTATTCAATCAACACCTTGTTAATCTATCTATTCTTTGCTCTTCACAAATATGCCATAATACCAACAATATTCTCCTAGTTGAGGATGCCCAAGTTCACAATGGTGAGATTCTCACCCAAGGAATCAGTTAACCATAACAAAGGTATTTGTCCTACACTAGCCTTAGAAGCAAAAATCTGCTCAATTCATAGAGCTAAAGCCAGCATGACATGATCTTCATTGTATTGGTATAATATCATCCAGAGAAAAGGAACATATATTGTAGCTTAACAGAAGCAACAACTTACAGAGGCACTATATTGAGGACAGCATGAGAAGCAGCATGCAAGCCGGCACGAAATGAAAGATTCGCTTTTTCCACTGTTAATTTCACTGACTGAGGAACACGAATCCAGACAGCCTGTTCACAGAAAGAAATAAACCACATAAAACTCGCAGTAGCATGATTGCAGACAGCGCATATAAGAAAATCTGAAAACAACAATTCACTCATGTCAATCTGCATTGCATGCACCTGTGATTCATATGAGTATTTAGGTAGAGAAAGTTCAACTGTATCAAATACTCTGTTGCTATCCCTCCAAATACGACGAAAACCAAACCAAGTAGTAATTACTTTACATGAATTTCCTTGGGCACTTGTTCTGCACGAGTGAGTACTGGAAGCACTTGCTATATAAGCCTAATGAAAATAGGGCAAGCAGATGATCTGCATTAGCATCAAGGAATGTATGCTCAAAATTTCATCAGGAAAGAAGAGTCTGAAAGAAACCATATTGCAAAATAGAGCCTAGTTTATTAGTTTTGTTCATCACAACAGGCAATTGTGAGTTCTGTAAAGTTTCGCTGGATTCAAAGTCAAATAAGTTCTCGCTGAAAGTTCCTACATAATTCTGAGAAAGGAGCATTTGCATTGTCCATTATGACTTCATGAGACGAGGCAGATCAGAGAGATATGATGGCCAAACATAATTTTACATGAAATTAAGGCCTTGGCTGATCGTGCCACACCCATCAGCTTCCATGAAGCTCACAATTCGTCCTCTTTTTCTTTTCTTTTTTTTTTGTTTGTTTTTCGGTTTAGATCACAATTCTTGCCATAAAAACTTCAATCAAATGTTGAGCAAGCCACACTTATATTCTACACAATCAATCTATAGGATGAGACAGTCATAGAGATCATCAATAAATTAATTCAGTAAACCGGTTTCAGCAGTATAGTTTTCTCAGATGATCTTGTGATCACAGGGTCAAATCATAGACGCATCCTATTACATAATACAAGATAAGAACATGATAAATCTGAAGCAGTTTGACCATTCTTTGGACCCAAGCATAGTAGAAATTTCGTGCACCAGGCTGTCCTTTTAGCAAATCGGTTTCAAAACAAAATAAGTCAATGCAGTTTACACTGCAATCATTAATGATAGCTCATATTGCTGCAGACAATTTATGTTCTTGAATGATGTACTCAAACTAATGATATGAAACACACTGAAAAAATTCTTAAGGATCAATAGGTGGCACAGTCACCAGCTCAGTATAAAAATTGCATAAATAACATGTATCAACAACAGGAAAAGGTCTTGTGTCATACACCAGCCGCCTCACTAAAGGAGAAGAAAGCAGGAAAGCAGGGAGGAGAATGGAAAAAAAAAGAAACAGGGAAGTCAGGCAGAGGATGAGAAAAGGAGGGAAAAATGAACAAAATAGAGAGGAAAAAATAGTAGATCAAGGAGGTGAAATAAACTAATTATCAAAGGGGTTATTTTTTGTAAGCATATTTCTACAGCTATTTAATCATTTGCTAGTTTGACTCCATATTTCTGAAGGAATACAATTTCTTGTTATTTTAAAGCACATAATTGTAATTAATCAACAATTAAAGAAACTACTTGGGGCTTTTGAAACTTAAGCAATAAAGATTTTTAATAATAATTTTGCATAATACACAAAGTAATTGCTTAGGCTTCAGAAAGTTATCGCCGCAAAGATTTCTAAAAATACTTTTACATGTGATCAGTCATGCTGCCAAAAGAGGTAATCCAAATACATCAGCCATTAACATAACTTAAACTATACATCTTGGGGGGAATTCATTTTAGTGTTTCATGCATTTTATACAGCATACTAAGCTAATACATAATAAATATTACCCATATGTTGCAAAGTTATATTTTTAAGAGATGATTAATAGTTATACGGCTTCTAGGAAATACAGAGCCAATTAGATCTTTCTCTGCAAAGTCCAAGTAAGAAGATAAGTTTCTAACTGTTTCTTTTTGTAATATACATAGTTATGGGATAATTTATATAGTTATGCATTGTTGGAAACTTAGCTAAGGATTATTTATGGGATTCTAGAGTAAATCTCTTTTTGAATATTTTGAACAATGACAAATGTGAGAATGAGAATGTTACTGGTGTTGAAAGTGTAATTTCAGGTAATACTTACTTAGTAAGATGACTTTGTTGTTTCGATTTGAGTTGCTAAACACTCATAGATATGTAAGTTACAGCTATATTTGCATCAGAAGCCTTTGAAGCCAACTTTTGGTACGAGTGAAGGCTGTGGGCTGCGTATCAAGGATCATCAGTATTTGGGACACGTTTGACCATATATGACTAGCATAAAAATTAAATCCTTCAGGATTCTAGCTTGACATTCCGATCCTTCGAAATTTAGCTTTTTCTTGCAGTAAGGTAGCTTGGTGATCATATTAGCAAGTGTATTGCGGCATATGGCGATAGAAATATTGTTTTTTGACAATTGATTATTGTGAATGTTTTAGGAATGATATTTGTTGTGAAATTGTATTATTTCCTCTTTGGTCAATAAGAATTGAAGAATTTAATTCAAATATTGCTATATTAATTAAAATGAGTTTTATGCATTTTAGCATATTAAACTCTTTATCTACTCCACTGTTATTTGGTTTTTATTCATCACCGATTTCCTCTCATCTCTCATTATCCCCTCCTATGGATAATTAGTTCTTTGTACAATATTTTCTAGTAGGAGTCTCGCTCCTAAACAAGGTCGAGCTAATGGACATATTGCCTTGATTTATTTTAGCATGTAGATAGAAGCCGATCTAGGTATTTTGCAGTGGTTTTTCCTAAGAGAACAAACAAACGTAAGTATTGTCATTTTTAAATGTATTCAGCTACAATATTTGGACTATGTGCTTTCTCTCCGATATTAATATTGGTTTCATGGCATATTGGAAATAAGTTTTATTTATACTAGAGTTTCCAACAGTAACTCCATCAGATTCTAGGCACATCTGTATTTCAAGGATTAGGGTGACAAATGAGATAGAGTAGAAGCACTCACCACAAATGCTGCATAACTGTCGCAACTATTGTAAGTACATACTAATTCTTTAGAAAAAAAAGAGAGATATTGCCTCAAATTCACCAATATTCAAGATTGCAATTTAAAACATTCCAAGGAAAATACTAGAGTATCAGGTCCTTGATGAGTCAGAAAAATAATTTAGACACAAAACTTCAAGTTTTAACTACTTCTCAGCTTGGCATCCATACTATATGTTTTACAAGCTTAATATGATGCTGGTTTTTTACATGCCACCTTCTTTAGGACAAGGCGGAAAGAGGGGGAAGGGAGGTAGGGGACCCTCTAACATTACTTGGGAGTAATATTTAAGGGAAGGGAATGCAGGTAAAAATATACCCCCATGCACCTCAATGAATTACACATTGTCTCCACCCCCCAAACCAAAACAAATGAAACAAAAAATTCAATGAATGGAGGCAGAGTGCAACTTTTTGAAGACAACAATCTCCACCACCATTCTCTTCTTTTATCCTTATTATCATATCCCCTTTGCTGGCCCTTCCATATTCCCACATAAGGGTAAAAACTTCTATAGAAAAAATGCAGTGCAAACCAATAACAGGGCAACAAAAAGAAACGGGCATAAATAGATACAAAAAAAGGACTAGGAAAACAAAAGTGATTTCTTCCTATTGAACTACAAGTTCTACCAGACAAAAAAACTTCAAATATGTGAATCAAAGCCCTCCACATGAATTCCCCCCCCCCTTTCATGCTTGTTTTCCCATTGTGTAGAAGTATCGAGGACATAATATAAATTTTTTTAGCAAAAAGAACATATAAGAATTAGTATATCATGCTCATTGATGCTTTAAAATGACACATATAGATTGTGTCCATTGCGTAACGGCACATAGCTTCGCAGAGGCCATCTAAATCTCTAAGCATTTGTCCATGGACAGACAATTGGGGCTTGAGATAAGGTTCAAATGCCTACTCGTGAAAAACGGAATAATATTCAAGTACTACAACTACTTGTTATTTTGAAGGGATGAAGGTTGGGTCAGCTAAAAGAAGGTTCTTGGTTCAATAGTGCAATGTGATGTTGCTTTTCAGGTTAAAAAGGGCTACAGAAGATGTCTCAAACATAGCACAACAAAGAGTTGAATGCAATAAAAGATGGATTAGGAAGACAAAAGTGATTTCTTCCTACTAAACTACAAGTTCTATCAAACAAAAAAACTTCAAATCTGCAAATAAAAGTCCTCCACATGAATTTTTCTTTTTTTTTTTCCCCCATTTCGTATTTGTTTTCTCATTGTCCAGAAGTCTCAAGGACATAACATCAACTTTTTTAGCAAAAAGAACATATAAGAATTAGTAAATCATGCTCATTGATGCTTTACAATGAAATGTATAGATTGTGTCCATCGTGTAATGGTACATAGCTTTGCAGAGGCTTTCTAAATCCCTAAGTGTTTGTCCATGGATATACAATCGAGCCTGAGATTAGGTTCAAATGGCTACTCATGAAAAAAGGAATAATATTCACATACTACAACTACTCCTTGTTATTTTGAAGGGATAGAGGTTGGGTCAACTAAAAGATGGTTCTTGGTTCAATAGTGCAACGTGATGTTGCTTTTAAGGGTAAAAAGGGCTACAGAAGATGCCTCGAGCTTAGCACAACAAAGTGTTGAATATAGAGTTCGGGAAAGCGAAATCTCTCCCAAAAAGGAGGTATTGATTCTAATCAAATGGGCTAGATCATAGGTATGATGATCATGGATGACAATGTCGATATCGGTATGGATTATGGCTATAAATCGTACATATCGAATAATATGTGTCAGTGTCGGATATATTAGAAGAAAAAAATTTTGACAATCGTAAGTTCGTAAATAAATATCAGCCGATATATTGTGATGCATAGTCAACACAACATGATATCTAAATTTTATTATAGTGTTAGAAAATATCAATATAAGAGGACCAGATACCGATATATACTGACAGATACTTTTATCCATGTGTGATTTAACATAAGGGTAATGACGACTTAGAACTACGACTTCTAGCTCCTCTAAAAGGGGGTGTTGTCTCCATGTAGGGTATTTTCGGTTTAAACTCGGGACTCAAATTCCCAAGATTTGCTACCTAATATCATGCATTTCCTAAATTCCCGAGATTAGTTACAATTGATCCTAGATGATGTGAATATCTTAGGATTAGAGATTTGAATTTATTTGATATTATTCATTTCCATTTATTGTCATATCTTGGGGATTCAAAAAAGTTTATAGTTTTGGTAGTCTCTAGAATAATAATGGAACATTATCTTTTATTTGTATTATTTTCTTATTTAAGGTCAACATTAATTAAGAAATTATGTTGGATTCATAATTATTCCAGAAGCACGGATTCTATAAAAACCATAATTTTATTATTTTAGTAGTTATGGATGATTGATATTAATGCATCTACGGATCTGGATTGATGTACAGATTAAAAAGCCGCTTGATCTCTTCTAGCGGGCCAAATTGAGGCGGGTTCGATTTCTGTTTCTGATGATCTGAATCCTACACACCACAACAAATCAACGAGAGGTCAGAGAATGGCAAGATTCGCTTCCCGGAATATCCTCCAACGCTCAAGTCAAAAATCTATTTGTGAAGAAGAGAAAGATGGAGGATGCAAACAATGTATGCATAGATGCACTAAGGATGGGGGATTGAGTGTGGAAGTGGAGGGCTTGGTTCCAATGGTAGCACTCGGTGGGGAGCAGCTTTTAGTAAGGGTGCGCTCAAGGATGAGTGGCTTAAAGAGGAAAAGAGTTCTCCGGTCTTCCCAAGCACTTGTGGGCTAGGATCATTCTCCCCTTTCCAGTAGACGTGAAAGGGTATTTATAGCGCTTGGGGTCGATTCAGCCTTCCGTGGACCCCACGGTTGGTGACAGCTACTAGTGCAAATTCGATGAGCTGTACCATGGATTGTAGCGGCTAATTATGGCAACCGTGGCTAGCTGGGTGAATTCCTTCCTTCATCAATGGGATCCAGAAGCGTCCGTTATGACAGTTTCCCTCGGAGGAGATTCGCTGAACCGTTATTGCCTGTCCCGTCAGATTTGCAATCCTGGGCGATATACTGGGAATATTTGCCTCGCTTGCCTAGGCGGTTATAGCAAGGGGCGATTGTGCGCTTATGCTGAGTTGTGTCGCTTGCCAGCTGATGAGCAAAAGGAGTTCCCACAGATCAGCCCTAATTACTCATCTCCTGCCGGGCGGCCTCAGGTTGAACCACCTTGGTTAACCGCATCTTGACCTGGCCCTTGGGCTCACGAGGCCGTGCAATGGGCTATCTCCTCTTGGGCCCTTCTCCGACCAGTGGACTTGGTTCCTTGGCTTGCCCATTTACGGCCATACCCATCAGATATAATGAGTATAGATATTGCCTAATTATGTCCCTCTTCCCACTTGCTTCTTATTTCCCCTCCCCTCCCATATGTCATTTCTCCCTCCCTCATTGTTGTACCTTCTTCCTTTACACTACACCGGTTTTACTTCCCTCTTCATTTCCTATTGCAATAGTACTCTTCATTTAAATTTACAAAGGACGAGCTATATATGGATTTATTCACATTTTTGAAGTGTCTATAGGATCCCAATAAGAAAACAAAAGGTATGCTGAGACTGTGACTAATTTCAGATTTTTCCAAGTGTTGTAGACTTAGAATTATCTGGTGAGTTAATAGCAATCTGGATAAGTAATTGTATTATCCTCCTTTAGTCTCCTACAAGAAGAGTCGGTCATGCAATATGCACCATGTTCATGATATTGTCAGAAGCAACGTTTTGATTCATGGCACAAGTTCAAAAAGTCATGCAATGCAATGCAACATTTAAGTGCTGTGGTACATGCAATGCAACATTTGCTTCAATTCTTAAGCTCACCAAATATGATTACTTCTTGGAACTTTGAATTCATGGCCCCAAAAAATGAACCCCTATATAGTAGTTGGCATTAGGATAGAACATATGCAGATCACAGTTGGATTCGTGTTGATTCCTAGAATGGTCCAATCAGAAAGTTCATGGAAACCAAAGATATTTCTCTTGCATAAGAATTAAAACTAAGAAAAGCCTCCATAATTTTGTAATAGGAAACCATTTTACAGATAAATAAAATGGAGTGATAATACATTAATGAGCCACATAATTCTATTCATTTAGTCGAGAGAGAACTTAGACATTTTCGGCAAACAGATTCATTAGCCTAACCATTTCATTCATTCTCTAAAACCTAGTCATTGCTCTCAACTTATTTGTTTATCGTCCTTTTTATTAAAAGTGCAGATATAATGTTTCTTACTTGACTGGGTCTTTTCTTTGTTTTTTTCTCTTTTGTGCAACAGTTGTACGATTCTAGCACAAGCAGATGTTCTCCCACTTACCCAAAAACTTAACAGATGCTCTCCTGGATGTTATAACTTGATTCAGATCTGCTCTGTCTTTTAGACTACCCAGTTCACAAGAAGCCCAATAGCTATAGATACATCCCTTGTACAATGCTGTCAATACGCATGTTCATGTATGTCAAGCTCACTCATCCTAGACTAAATTACAGGTTGAAAATATCATTTTGATTGCAACCACCAAGCCAAAGTAGATTGAAAGGATTCCATTCTTCCAATGCAAATCTACATCTTTTTATTTGCCTACCAAGACACACAACTAACCTAAACAACAGGTAAAACTATTATACTTGGTCATAAAATGATGAGTGCAATATTATATCATAGTTAAGTAGGCATAAAACCACCCTAAACAACAGGTAAATTTACTATATTTAGTCATAGGACATTATATCATAGCAGAGAGAAGGGTCACATACAGTATCACCTCCAATGACATGAATATCAGTGTAGTCACGAGTCTTTGTGTAGTACTTCAAATCTGCTTCTTGACAAAAGGCAATCTTACTAGATAAATTCAACTCCTTCACAAGATAATTCTTCCCTTGGTTCATGTACACAGCACCTTCATATACCTAAAAGATTGTAAAAAATATAGAGAAATAAATTCTGGTGACCAAAGCAGTCCACGTGAATATTTGGCAAAGTATTCTGAAATTGAGGAAATTAACATCAAAGAGGGATAAAATAAGGACTAGACAACAAGAGTCTAAGCTATATATGTGCTAGAAAAGTCTTACTGAGATTGTAGTTAAACAAGTGGCAAAGAAATAAACAAGGTAAAATGTTAACCACACACCTGAAAAAAGGCTTTGCTTTCCTCGATCTCTTCAATAACTTCATTATTTTGCATGTCAATCACTTTGTATCTCTCCGACTCAATTGCACGAATACTAATTGCATGTGAAGGCATTTTCTAAAGTGAAAAGCATTGAGGAGAAAGCAAAGGCATGTTAAACAGAATACTCACAGCTGCAGATACATGACTAGCAATGCTGTTTGCTTACAGTTCATCAGAAGTGGAAGGTGATATCCATACATAACAATAGGACTACCAAAAGAGTATTATCACTAGCAAGTACAATTGAAGTAATAACCAGTTGTACCCTCAAAAAGTATCCACCTCTGCATTGCAAAAACAAATTTAGAATGCCACTACATCAAAAGAATCTCATCATACATACATAATGAATTGGTGTGATATGGCAATCACTTTCCCATGCCTGGTAAGCCCTTTGGAGAACTAAAAGGCTTCTATTAGGCCCTCAGCTATCTTTTAAGCTATTATGCTAAGTGGTTCCCTTATTCTGTGCATATATTAATAACTGTCTGGAGCAAAAATTTAAAATTAACTGCGTATCAAGGGGCATTGCTGGATTTCCTATATGAAAAAACAAAAATTACAAGACAACAGTCTCTGCCACTAATAAAGAAATTCAGAAAATTCAAGCAACATTAAGCAGAAAAGAGGAATGACTCAATTCACCCAACAGATTAGAGAAGGCAGCCACCAAATATGAAAACTGTTAGCATTAGGTTGATGCCATCAAATGCAAAGAGAATTGCAGCGAGCACCATAATTCAGATGATATTCTTTTTCTCATTTTACACATCCATTCCAAAGCATGCCTTTCATCTTTGATTGTCCAAGTGCACCCATGAGAGGACCATTAGACCATAAGCAGCGAATCAAGCAGAACAAGACACTGGGCAGAAGAGGGAAGGATGATTTGAGTTTTCTCACTCTCATACAAGAAACATACATTCGCGATGGTATCAACTTTGTTGTCCACTGTCAAGCATGAGATTCCTCCACCAAAACACTTCTCACAAACAATAAAAAAAAAAAAGAAAAAAAAAGGTAAAAGAAAGAAAGAAAGAAAAAGAATGCCGTTGGAGACAGATACAATTTCCAAAATCTAGCAGGCCTACATCAGGATTTTCTATTCAATAAGGCTTTATTTTCTCTTTTTCCCTTTTTACTTCATGGGTAAGCAATGTAGAATTTTTTTGAAAGAGGCCAAGATCAAACTGGGATAATCTGGGAAAAGCATAGCAAAATAATAAGTCCTCAATCCACAAGCCATTCCAAAATATATCGAAGCACTGGCAACCACATAAAACAGGAAGAGAAAGATTGAAACAATCAAAGAATGAGATAATAGAATCTGAAAGGAGAAATATAGCAGAATTTTAGAGAGATGATGTTTAATATAGCAATTGGATAGCAGATGGTAAAGAAGATTTAAACAACATACAGCATAAAATGGCAAATTGTATTAAGAGGATAACAAAGAAAATCTTAGGAAAATCTATAAGGAAAAAGCTATTACTAAAGAAGCTTAATGGTACCACGAATATGTCCAAAAGGCAATAAAGACTGAGTACTACAAGACTTGGTAACTCCACAAAACTAATGAAAATTTTGAAAGATACAAAGGAAAGAGAAAACATGCAAGTGGCATTTAGTGAGGCTAAGTCTAGGGCTTATATATGTGTTGCATGCTAAATTAGGGCCCGAAGACGGAGGAAAAGGCATATACTAATGAGCAAGAACTAGAGAGAGAAGTAGGGATCAAGGTTGTCTTAAATGTATAAAAGATGAAGATGATTGAATATTAATAAAAGAAGAGGATATAAAGGAAAGATTACGGAATAATTTTAGTAAACTATTCAACGAAAATATAATAGAAGAACTAGCGCTAGAGGTTAGTGGTGACAAAATTAACAAAAACTCTACATAGATTCACAAAATCGAAATCCAAGAAATCAAATAAGCACTAAAAATTTAAAAATAAAAAATTAATAGGGACATATAAAATATATATTGAAGTTTGGAAATATTGAGAAAAATATAGTAAGCAAATTAGTTAACTTATTTAATATGATTTTAAGAAATAAGGAACTACCAAATGAATGGAGGAGAAGCATTTAAGTTCCTATTTACAAAATGAAGTAGATATTCAAAGTAATATTAATTATTAGGATATCAAAGTAATGGATAATATTATGACATCTAAGAACATGTAATTGATCAACTAGGCAAGACACAAACATGTTAGAAAATGAATTTGGATTTACGCTTGGGTGCTCAACCACTAAAGCTACATATTTCTTGAAAATGATAATGAATAAATTTAGAAAGAAGAAAAAAAAATTACATATGGTTTTATTGATCTAGACAAGGCTAATAATATGGTGCCTAGATAAGTCTTATAGTGGGTGTTAGAGCAGAAAACTAGCTAGTAAAAATATGGTTCCCAGACAAATCTTATGGTAGGAGTTCGAGAAGAAAGCAATTTAGTAAAAATATATTAATGTAATCATAATATGCAGGGATAATAACTAATGTTGAAACTAAAGTAAGGATTTTCCTATTAAGATTGGAGTGCATCAAGTATCTATTCTAAGTCTTTAACCTGTTTAACCTAATTACAGAAGAACATACAAGAGATGTTCAGCATGATGTTCCGGGTGTATGCTGTTTGTAGATGATATTATGTTAATATATGAATGCCAAAATGTTATGAAAATAAAATTAGTGCAATGGACTAACGCACAAGAATCGTAGGGCTTAAAATAAGTAGAGAAAAATCGAATACGTAAAGTATTATTTTGGTAATTCAAGGCATAATAATGAACAAATTAACATTGATGATCAAGACATTCCTATAAACAATGCATTTGGTTATTTGGGGTCCACAATTTAAAATATTGCAAATATAAATGATGGCGTAACATGTAAGATTAATATAGGTTGATTAAATGGGAAACCATATTGAGTGTGCTTTGCAACAAAAATATGCCAACAAAGCTGAAAGGAAACATAAGATGGCTTGTAGACCTACTATAACTTACGGATCAAAATGTTGAGCAATCAAACAGCATGTTTAAGAATTAAGCATTACAAAAATAAGAATGTTAAGATGGATGCATAAAGTCATACTAAAAGATAAAGAATATGGACAATTGTAAAAGTTTAGCAATTATACCTATTGAAGATAAAATGAGGAAGGATGCTTAAAGTGGTTTGAAAAATTAAAATATAAACCAAAGAAACATCTGTAAGAAAATGTGAGTGAGTTCTAATTAGATATAGACTTAAAAAAACTTAAAATGGTATAATAAAAAACGATTTAAAATTACTTATATTATTGAAAAATATTGTAACAAATAGAGCACAATGGGGAAAAAAAATTCTTATAGCTAACCCTGCTTAGTGTTATTTGAAGTTCTGTTGTTATATTGTTATTAACCATCTACAATTAACATTTAGCATGTCTTTTGCACACTGGAATATATAAATCTTCCAAGGGAGATGACAATGATTTTATTTTTAAAAATTTCATATGAAGTCCATCACCATATTTAAAGTCAAGTATTTCATCTACCATTACCCAAAATCATCAACCATGTAAATAACACAATCTTCCTTGGTAACTAAACCCTTTACATTAGAAAATGCAACACTCGTATACCAGGTAGCACCTTGAAACACACTTGGGACATCTTTAATCCTTAAACCAACACATTCTACTGGAAGAGTAAGCATACCCTGTCATAGAACAAACAAAGCCTTTTCCCACCAAGTAATGATACCTCACCTTAAAAAATTACTCCACCACATAAGAATCATAGTCTTACCATTTTTGCCAATTTTTCCTCCACTTTTGTATGAGTATTAGAGAAAGTAAACAGGTTTGCCTCTTTGTGTGTGTGTGTGTGCTGGAAAACTAAGTAGGCGCCTCTTTTTTCTTCATCAACTTTTACAAGTGTTGGAAAAAGTAAGTAGACAGTGGGATGCTCCCGATATCTTAAAGTGTTAGAATAGTCATTCATATGAGTGCTAACACACTTTGAGACTTCATTTGCTACAACTTTAGTTCTATTAAATCAATTAAATTCAAAGGCAACAATGAGTTTAAGATACTAGTGTAGATAACACAGACACCGGACATTCATGAAGTTGGTCATTGTTAATATGATTATTACATTTCACCTCAACTTATATATAATATATTATGTATATCATATAAAGATTAATCATATTTGTATGTTATAATATTGAATATATTTTTATATCATTCTAACCAATTAAAAAGAAGATCCTGTTATAAGAAATACAAAAATTTTAAAAATCCTTTCACACTTCTAACATTGATTTCTATGTAGTAAATGCATCTAGTATCATATTGGGAGAAATAACATATTCTCAAATAATTCAGCTCCTCTCAGACCAATGTGCAGAGTTCATATGCAAGACACCTCCTTACTAGTAACTGTGCTTCATCATAGAGGAAGTGGTGGGCTTATTCTGAGTTCCCACCCATTTGTTTGGGC
Source organism: Nepenthes mirabilis (assembly GCA_025585075.1). Lineage (NCBI taxonomy): Eukaryota > Viridiplantae > Streptophyta > Magnoliopsida > Caryophyllales > Nepenthaceae > Nepenthes > Nepenthes mirabilis. Next base: position 29,608 of record JAODPA010073048.1, read on the forward strand.
ATAAGTGCAATGGTTATGTAAGAAAGAGTATCATTTGGCCAAAAACAATGTCAGGAATGTTGATACCCTATTGTTGTCTGGCCAATGGATATGGCTTCCCAAGTTTGGCTCATCAGGAACATGATAATAATGGGCAGATAACTTCATTCCTAGAGAAATAATAGTTCAAATGGGAAACAGAATTGCTTCAATTGAGTTTATAGCATTTTGCAGTTCCCCTTGCAAGATGGGGAATCTTTGTGAAACCATATATGGTTAGCATTACCTCTCGCCCAATGTAGCTCCATATACTAGATGACGAAGCACATGATGCATCAGAAGATATGTAGCCCCTACCCTCAAGTGCCAATATAGCACTCTTTAAACCAGAACCAAAAAACTTCACATCATAAACGAAGCTTAACGGATGCTCACGAGCAGCACAGATCAGGTGTTGTTCAAGCACCTGCAAGAACGATAAAACAAAAGGTATGGCATAACGTTGATACAAAATCAAAGCATAGCACAAAGTTTTAAAGCCCAAAGACAAATTATCAATAGAAACAGAAAGTGAGAAATGCATATAGAAGATGATATCATATTTATTTATCATTCTTTTCGACCACGTAACAGGAATAACAGTACCTGATGGCTTTGAGAATCAACATGGCAGCACTCAACAGGGCTTCTGAAAAGTTTTTCTGGAAATCTCATAAAATATTGGTCAAGAGGGCTTTCAAATGCAACATATACAGAAAGAGATGGCCTTCCCCTTCTACCAGACCTGCCTGCCTGTTGCCAAAGGCTGAAAACAGGATAAATGACTAATCAGGATTCAGAATAAACAGACTATAATATCAAGCCAATAGCATTTACATAGAGTTCACTACATCCTTTACCTCGCAACACTACCAGGAAAACCTAAGTGCAGAGTCACATCAATGTGTCCAACATCAATTCCCAACTCAAGGGCATTAGTAGCTGCAATTCCACAAAGCTTCCCTCCAAAAAATTCACTCTCGATTCGTCTCCTATCCTGTTCCATCATGAATCCAGTGTCAAGGGTTTAAATTCAACTGCAATATTTTGCAGAATGGGGATGGATAATTGATACTTTTAAGTATAAACAGAACTTCCGCAGCAAATGCTACCGTATTATTTTGGGGGTTCACTTTGTTAGTAATTTAATCAGCCAAATAGAAACAAGAAGTGCAAGATAGAATGTAAAACAAAAGCTCAGTAAAATGAGACCAAAAAAACATGACAAACAAATTTAGTTAGAATTTCAGATATAAAAGAAGCATATAATTCACCAATCTACCAGGTATGTAATCCATCTAATATACATGATTGACGAATTAAATGATATTTTTGTTTCAATTTGTGCCTCTTCTTCCCCCATTAAATCAAGCCTTCCCTTGCTATTCCTAACCTCTTTATGGGATTCATCCATGATTCAAACAAAAAATCCAAATGAGAGGTATCATTTATCTCATATGAAGTTCCTGAACATTTCACAGAAACTAACAATATGTCCACTACTAATCCCCAGATATAGAAAAAGGTGAACTAAACATCCTAGTGCACTTACGGCTCATATCTTGAGGATCAACACATGCAAGCAATATTTGAGAGGTGGGAATTGAACTCATGCCCCCAATGATTCTGAAAGGAGAGACAACACCTTCCTAAAGGTTGATTGAAACACCTAGTGTAACACCCCCAGTGTTTCTTATTTGGATTAATTGAACATTTGATTGTTACTTGAATTAAAAGAGAATAATTAGCTTACAGAGGATATTTTTTCTTAGTTTATACTTAGTCCTCGGACCTAATGGGCCTCGGATATTCATAAATCATTATTATTGGACTGGATCAATTTATTTGGTGGGCCATTGAGATTTAGGGTTATGAATTAAATTATAAACCAATCTGCTTATAATTAGGTAGGACGCTTTGGTAATAATCAAATTATAAAAGTTGGAAGAGGAAAATAAATTAGCATTATTTGGATGTGATAGAATCCCGACAGATTGAAGATGTTAATGGATGAGAATTACTTGGTATAAGCAAGGACCTAATTAATTTGGAAATTATTCTAAGTGAGGACCTGTATTGCATATACGTGTTGAAGATTCTTTAACTTGAAAGTTACTATACGGGTTGGCATTTTGTGGCCGCTAAAGGAAGGAGAATACTTGGCTTACAATATAGTAGGCTGACACCTTAATTTGGAAGCTCAGACAATAAGATACTCTATTGGAACTCTATCTTTGGAAAGGATCAACTACTAGGCAGATTGAGGCAACTTGAGACTATAATTCAGCTTGGTAACTGAGCAATTATTAATGATTTTAGGCTATTCATGATTTTAGGCAATGAATCATTGTGATACATGAATCATATATTTTTGGCATGAATTCCTATTTTCTAGCAGGCAAATGTAGAAGCCCAAATCTTATACAATTACTCTTAGAGCCTTATAGAAAGGAGAAGAACGTCCCCACTTTGGTGAGGAGGCGGAGGGAGAACAGGAAGAGGGAAAGATGGAGAAAAAGAGGAAGTGGTGCTGTGCCACTGCTGCTGGGAGTTTACTGTTGTTGTGTCGAGGGGAAAACAAGATCAAGCAAGCAACTCTACACTTTCTCATGTGATTATATTGTATTTCTTGTTGTTAATCCTTGATTTCAAAATCATAGAGGCTAGTTAATGTTTATGAAAAACAAAGCATGCACCGTGGGTGGAAATCCAATTCTAGATGCTCCAATATCATCTAATTGCGTGATAATTGGATTTCACCATGTTAGAAATTGGTTGTTTTATATATTAGAGGTGGAAAGGTTGAAACTTTGATGAATTAAACAAAGTTAGGACGTAGAACACAAAGAACAAAGAGTTGGAAGAAGATGATGAACAATACCTGGGTTAGAAAAAGAATTTTCCAAGCGATTTTTGAGCCAATCGTTGATATGTTATACTAATGTGTTCTTGTTAATAAAGTTATTGTTTTTATACACAAAATCTTACTTTAATAATACATTGTTGAATTTTGATTTTAATGTCTCAAAGTATTAGAAAATGAGTCACAAAGAGGCTGACCGATTATTGAATCTTATCTGAGCTTAACTGTGGCTGAGACAACAATCCATATTCAAGCTAATCATTCATATGATAAATAAATATGTTCATAACATATCAAAGCCATTATTACTCTCTAACATATAAAGTTTAATATTGTATTGATAAAATGTGATTTCAGTTTCCCCAAGACCTAAAATTGATTGACGAATACATGGCAATAAGCACTGAAATCTGGGTCCCTGTTCTGTTGGCTAAAGCTCTTGCCAGGTAGTGTTTGTTCTAAAGTGATGAAAATTGAGAAGGAATTTTCCAAATAACTTTATTCTTTATAATTTAGGTCAATTTATTTATTATTATGGTTAATGCATGAATGATATTTGGAATATTTTATCCTCTTGGTGGGACCTTCTTATAATTAGCAAGGACCATTTGGATAAAATTGATAATTCATGAACTTTGTTCAATAATGATAAAATATGATGTATTTTTATGGCATTAAAAATGATATTAGTACACTGTTAAATCTAATAAGAATCATGTAAAATCTTTACGGTCAGTCGGATTCTTAGTTTATTCTTAGATTTTTCCTTATTCTTTTAATGATTATTCTTGGCAATAACTTAGTTCGCGTACGTAATTTTCTTGGTTATTTATGGTTAAAGTAAATGAAAGTATATAAAAATACTATTATCTTAAGGAATACGAAATCTGCAGAACTTTAGTGTGATCTGTAATTATCTAATATTGACTTCCATATCCAGGTAGATTGAGATCTATATTTTTTAAGGGATTCTTATAGTCCTATAAACAATATACGTTGAGATATCGATGGATATCATACTAACGGGTGTTAGGTTTGACATATGGTTAAAATAGAGTATTTTGTACCTAATTTGGGTGTAGATTATTGATGTTTTATTTATAAGATTATTTATTATGATGATTCATATGCTTTTTATAAGTCACCATAATAGTTCGGTTCAATGGTCATTGATCAGATTCAGGTTGCCACAATTACTAATTAAACAAACAATCAAACGTTCAATTAATCAAAAAGAGAAACACCGGGGTGTTACACCTAGACAAACCCTTTTCTTAACCCGTTTTAAAATTTTGAGCAGTAGGATGTCAACTGACATCGAACAAGCAAAGGTAATGTTTATGCCAAAAACTAAAGATAGATCTACAAACTACAGATCTTTAATATAAAGATATAAAAATACTGTACCAACCTCTGCAATGTAGCCACCGCGGTAAGCACGTACGGAATCCATAAGATGAGGGGCTGAATCCTTAAGAATCTCATGCCTATAGAAAAATGAATTCAGAATCCATCATCAGAATATGAAATAACTGCATGGGACATCAGAACTAATATTAACAAACAAGTCACTGTAAAAAAATTGCCTGAGATTAACCAACAGCATTGACAAAGTTTAAGAAACAAAGCCCTTAGAGAAAAACGTGAACATTTAACTTGGTAATTCTGGTAGTCACTGTCAAGAACTTTCTCAACATAAGAAAAAAATCATACAGCCTTTTTTTGTTTGTCAATTTAAAATTTACAAACTGTGAACTTTTTCAACTAAGATGCAGCTATTAACATGCAACATGCCTAAGATTAACATACGTGTAAGATAATACTAGTTCACAAAGTTTCCGTGTTTTACAGAAAGCAATGCAACGGAGCCCATGCTGCACCATTTCTGCCAGCAGAAGTGAAATTTCCAATATTGGGCTGCAAAATCAAAGGATTAAATCAGCTTCTTGACATACTGTTGTATGTAGGTAATAATTCCCGCATCAAGTAGAAATCACTAAGTTTATTAATAATTCGTGCATGTACTGGAACAGTAGTATTCATGAGCTGTAATTGCCATAATGACTCTTGATTTTGCCTGAAAGAGATATCATTCTTGCAAGATACAAAATGGCAAAGGTTTCCCTTTGTGAGGGAAGCCATAAGATAGACATAGTTGCTGCATTTTAATATTCATTCTTTCAGCATATTTCTTGATGCTTCTCTCTTTCGGGACATGGGCACAATGCCAGTGGAAATAATCAATCCTTCATGGGACTCTCCCCATGCAGCCTTGACTCTCAAGTTGAGAAGTTCCCTCACATTACACAGGGCAGGGAGCAATGGTGGTTCACCTCAAGAATATGATACTTAGCAAGCCTAGATGTGGTAGCTCGACAATTATGTGAGGATCTAAAACATATACGGTTGTGCCATTTCATAGAAAATGAGATTTGGAAATTGAAGAATCGCTATTTAGAGAATCAACTGTTGAATTAGTGAGTTGAAAGTAGGAGGAGAACAAATTTACAGGATCATTCAAAATTTCAGATTTCAAAAGTACCCTCAAGATAGCCATTTTAGCCATTGAGACAGCTGATATTGTAAAATAAAAATGGAAAAATTAAAAAGGGATAAGAAAACAATGATGTAAGTTGATGGAGATAGGGAACACTTTTTGCCATGCATGGGCAATGTAACCAGGTCTAATCTTTATTCGGAAAAGTCGCCCAAAGGCTCCCTTCCAAAAACAAGGAAAGATTCGTGGGCTGTGCTGCATTAGAACCCGAGTCAAGCCATGCTGGTTCCATTTTCAGTCATCAGTGCAAGGAAAACATCCACCCATGGTCCACACGTCTTGAGATTGTGGGTTGTTCCACACAAAATTTGATGTCTATTTCTTTCACTAGTTCCAGGCATGGCGAGGCCGTTTCGCTATATCTAGAGGGCATCCAATCATCTTGTATAGGCCTCTTTGTCATCGAATATTATTGTTCTTTTTCTTCAACCAAAAGGATTAATTCCATTTATCATTGGCAGCTCACCGCCACCACTTCAAAGGGTGCATGTATGCACCCAAAGTAGCTGAATGCTTAGCAAAGGTGGAAATGAGCAGTGATGGATTAAAACAAGTAAGTTCCTTTGCTCTAACTCAACTATTTGATGTCTGACACAATTAATATATGGCTAGGATTCTACAGTATTAATGACTTCGCATGGGAGCTAGTTTGGAGAGTTTTTTTACCCATTGAGCAAGATTCGACTTGTTAATAAAAAGATATTAAATACCGGCGCACTGACATAGGAGAATGAACATTCTCCCTGCATCACGGCTGTAAAGACAACTGAGAAACTTGTTTGTTCTGTTGCCTTGTTTGATTGCTGATAGACATTGCATATTGGTATCATTTGTGATGGGATACAGTTAAACCTGGTCAACCTGTGCCGCAAAGAGGCCCCGGCCAACACTCAGATGAATGCTAGAGAAACTGGAGGGCCAGGGCACTCATACAGAAGGACCCCTGGCATAAAACACAACTATGGTAAAGATGCATGGGATAGGCCCCAAACCCGTGGTCTTGCCAGCCTGAAAGCAAGGACTCCCCTCTGAGCAACAAATCGAGGTCAACAAGCTAACTCACAAAAACAAGCAAAAAGGGTCCACCACAGTCTCCTCCATGTTCACATATCAATTTGTCCCATAATAGCCGCAATTGCAGGGGCAAGCTAACTCATTAACAATGAACCCTAATTTCGTACAGTTCAACACCTCACTTTAGGGCCTAAAAGATTGTAAGCATTCAAGTACAAACAAAATCAGCCTTGAATCATGATGACTCCAGGCAAGGCATTTGGCCTAAAAATGACTATAAAAAGGATAAAGGCAGAAAAGCAAAGGGATGGGTCTTTTTCCTTTTCGAAGAGTCTTGATCATGGCCTCCAACCTGAGTTCACAACTAAGGCCCTCCCTTACCACTCCAACTCATTCCTCTCAAATGCTGACTAATTTAGGCATCGGAATAGGTTCCATGTGGTTATTCCCAGATCTCACTAATCCTTGTCTCTTTGGTTAAGTATAAGATATTTTTAGATCCAGGTGCCACTTAACAGCAGCCCTTTCCCAGGCCAATGTGTCATATAATGGATTTTGTGCACGCTGGTTCTCGGGGAAGAAGATATTCAGGATGCCTGCCCCCTGCCCATGTTATGTGTGCAGGATCCAGTTCGGTAAGAGCAGTTTCAATCTGGGACAATCAGACGCAAGCCATGGAGACAACAATTTTCACATTAAATCTAGAAGACAACAAATGTTTAGCTGTCTCAATAATTTATTAGACCTTACTCACAGGTAAACCCATTTTTATCCATTAGCCTGAGGTAAATGAGATGAAACAACTAATGAGTTAATAAAGATTGACTCAGTTCAAGGATCACTGGATTGAATATTTAGTATGCTAATAATCTAGCATGTCCTCCAGGTATTAGAGGCACAAGTTCCAGAGTTTAATTGAGGCTCTAATCTTTAGGAATTTATGTGTAATAGGTTAATAGCTTCAAACATTGCCCATATTTATCTATTAGCCTCAGGTAAATGAGATGAAACAACTAATGAGTTAATAAAGATTGACTCAGCTCAAGGATCACTGGATTGAATACTTAAGTGTGCCCATAATCTAGCATGTCCTCCAGGTATTAGAGACGCAAGTTCCAGAGTTTAATTGAGGTTCTAATCTTCAGGTATTTTTGTGTAATAAGTTAATAGCTTCAAACATTGCTGCTTCACGTTTATATAACTATTTCATACAAATTAAGAATGCATAAAAATAATAAGACAAGAATATAGCAAGTTGTTAGCATCTATTGAAATATATGCCAACATTTATCTCACTTCCAATTATATGCTTGGTTACTACCAAAGAGGGGGAGTGTGGAGAAGGGGCTTCTTTTGTATAAATCAGACAAGCTCTCTCTCCCTAAAACAAACAAAAACAGAGGCCTGTTGTCTCTCTCTTAACTGAACAATGTGGGATGATTCTACATCCTCATCAGGCATAGTCTCACATTCTTATCTCTTCCATAGAAGAGATGTGGGAGAATTCCCTGTATGGGGCATTAGGACTATCCCACATCATTGACAGACAAAATACAAAGACAAGGGCTAGTCCAGCTCCGAAAATAAAATGTTGGATCCGTGTATAAGCCTCGGTGCCCAATTAACAATGCATATAATGCAGTTTCATATGGCCTGACAAAATGATTTGAATGGTCTTTCATTCAGACCAACTGAAAAAAAATGACACTATTCAATATCAAAAACTAATGACATTGGGCTTGTCAAAGCCAAGATCAAGCCAGGTTGGCATGGTAAATAGGGAAAAGCAAGCTTAGTTCAAAGTTATGCTTTTACAACCCCAGAATAGCTATAAATCATTTCCAGTCATCATATTCAAGCTCTGCTGGGTTCTTATATTGATAAGTACCATATTTATGGTTGACATGGGACATTTTGACAAATTAATATATCTATTTGTGTCATCACAGCTTGATCTTCAAAATACTTAATATTATTGAGGGTGATGAATCCACCTGTCTGGATCACCCGCCATGAATTCCTCAAAAGTGGAAGTTTCTCAAGTGAAATCAATTTTCTTCCCACAATGGAATTGAAAAAAATACAAAAGCCACATAACCAACCAAACATAGACCCACTGGAATTGAAATTTTAAATTTAAAGAGGCCAGTTTCATTAAGATAAGATGCCAACCAATTGTTCTGAAATTTAAAGTTCCAGTGGTAGTACGTACCCAGATGATAATTAAAAGCTGCAATTTGAAAATATCTCACCACAACCAACACTAGAAATACTAACAAAGACACTCCAGAGGCCAGAGTCAGCTACATCTAGAGTAAGGGCTTTCTACCTTGACCTTCTCATCACAATTGCACTCTTTGTTGAATCCTTTCTGCCAGCACTTCTTTCAGGCATCTATAGAATTTTGGTAGCAAAACCAAGGAGATCAATAAAATATCCCATCAATGCTTCATTTAAAAATATTATTTACCAACATGCACAAAACACCCACTGATTTCGGATATAAAGGTGGATTCCAGAGAATGAAGGACTTTGGACCTGAAGGGCTACCATCCTTCTGAATTAGCTCCAATTCAGATATATTCGCAAGTTCCTGGAAAATGTATGAACACCAGAATTAATCAGACTTAAGATACTTCATTATTCTTTCCAACCTTAGCAACACATATGATATATGAAAGATGAATTTGACAAAAAATCGAAGTTGACCATAGTGAGTTTTACGAGTAAAATTTCAGTGCTCAACATGAACACATGCTGATGGAGAACTTCCCAAATCAAGAATGACTGGAAGTTTCAAAATTCCAAATCAGACTCCATTCCGAAAATAACTACAATTACAAAATTTCTAGGAAAATGTAAAACCTAATTTTCTACATTGACTTAAACACAAAAAAGATATATGTAAATTCCACTTACCTAATCCTAAATTAAACTTAAAATTCAAAATCACTATTTTTTCTTTACAATAGATAAAATCAAAAATGATCAAAACAGTTATAGTTATTTGATATTATGGGCTTGTGACACATTATGATTAACGGATATTAGAGGACTTTGATTGCTATAATTGATTATATTTCCTTATTTATCTAGGAGTTAGTCATCTAATTTCATGATTCATGAGAAAGCACAGCCAATATTCTCATTCAAATTTGGCGTCAGAGCAGCAAGGAAATATTTCCCATTGTTTGTTGCCCTCGTCCCTTCAATTAAAACTCTAACCCCAATTTCTGAATTAAAGAAACCCAACCACTGCAAGCCTATTCAGTTGTTCATCGCAAAATATAGAGACAAGCTACCATGGGAATGAAAGCCAAGTCTGCTGCCTCGACACTGGCTGCCCAAAGACATACAACTCAGCTAATATCTTACACCAGCCACTGATTCCTCTTCTCGCTATTGCACTCACTTCAATAGCACTAAACATAAAGTAGATTTACGTGGGAGGAAGCATGGGTATCTTGAATGGTACATACTCAAGCAAAGCAATAAGAAAAACAATAAAAATGCCAGATTGGGGTCACCAACACTACCATTCCCTCTCATTCCTTTTGATTGCCTCCTCAAGAGAGTAATTCTGGTTTGGTCTTTATTTTTACTACTCATAACACTTTCAGATGCCACTTATCACATGACTAGTATCTCTTCTTTGCTTGCTTTTCTAGCCCCCTCCCATACCAAATCAGTCCAATGCCAATGGGACTTCCATGCTGATTTCAAGAACCAAGAATGTTTCTCTTTCTCCCACATTAACTGTCTCCGGTCTTACTTGCACCAAATGGAACTCCATGGTCATGAAGTTGTGTTACTCCCGTATCTAGCAATGCCACCGAGGGTTTTCCCTTGATGTCAATGTCCACATACATCAACCCATTACTTTATTGCTCCTCTAGTGCTGCCTAGACTATGTAGATGTGCTACATTAACCCCACACGACCTAGCTCGTACACCTTAGTACCTTTACTAACCTTTTGGATGGCATTTAGGTTCCCCATTGAGGATGGTTCCCCCCCTCTAGTGTAGTCGCTCACAAAAGCAGCATCCACCACTGCCTTTAGCTCTAGCATCCTTTTCTTAAGTCTTGCACTTGACCCTGTCCTGATCTCTATTCGATCTTGGCTCACTGATGTGATCTACTAATGTCTTGGAAGGGCTCCTGCTGCGATGCTCCTTGGACGTGTCTCCCATCCTCGTGCCTGACCACTCACATGTGGATCCTTGCCCAACTCGAAGTCCATCAACGACTTGACAATGGTTATGACAACACTTACCATCGTGAACCCATGTCTCTCCATCTTCATCCTCACCCATGGTTGCTGTCCCATCATTCATGTTATAACTAGGATTATCTAACTGAATTTCATCCTGATCATAACGTAGAAAATTATCACTCCTTTCAAAGTCCTCAAGTGTTCTCATAAAACCTTATTCTCTGATATCAATACTATCATGACCTAGATCATATAGCCTCAATCCTTTGAATCAAAACACTACAATTCTTATAATCCATAATAATATGCAACTCACACAGTATCTCAGATAATAACTATTGAATTTTACAAGACTCATGTCAAACAAGTATAATACTTTTAAAACTAGCATAGTCCTATTGACTTAGGTAACAAATACTCTGACTCATAAAACCAAAATATCATCAAAAATCTCTAATCTCCTTGGGCACATGGTCCAATCGTCTCTTTACAAATACCTATACTACTCTAAAAGAAGTAGAAACAACAACAAATAAGTCCAATGTCCAACAAATAATTCCATAATCTAGGAATATAATAATAATAGATTAGTAAAACAAAAGAAACTTAGATAAGAATCAATAACATACATAATCATCATCGTAAGTTCCAGGAACATATGGCTCCAAGATCTCACATCAGTCCTATCGAATCAACAATCTCAACAACACTAAGGCAACCCAGACTCATTGACCTTCGTCCAAACCGAACCATGTCATATCAATAATCTCAATGAGAAGAATATCCAAGGATCATATTTTCCTCAGTAGCGAACTTATGGCTAATATATTTATGCCCACATCAATTGGGTAAGTAACCAATAATCCCAACAACTCTCCATGACTCCTATAGTGTGGCTCAACGGTCTCACAAGCATCAATATGATAGGAGCATATAGCCTTGACGATTCTTCATTACTGCCGGATCATGGCCCAATCGTCCCATAACCACCTCGAATGGTAGAACCATACACTAAATATTTTGAATATAAAATTTAACAGTACACATAGGTTCCACCAAGATTATACAACATAATCCTATCCTCCAAATTACCTGAATGGCGTCCGTATCAAATGATGAGAACAACACTAAAGTATTTTAGCTCCCGTAAATCGAGATAATTTAGTGCCTTCATATAACTGTCAATAACTTATCAATAGAATGTATAAAGGCGTCATACTATGCAAGAGCCGACCATGGCAACTTCCAGAGTTTTATGTCATCCTTACACATAGTCCACTACCTCACTCTACAAGGCTAGCATCATCAAGAACCATGATGAGAATATGACACGATAGGAAGCACAGCAATACTACAACATGTATCATCAATAGAATAATGATACAAGAACATATTAGGAATCAATAAAATGAATCCTTACCTGAATCCATTATTTATATTCTACTTCTATCAAAACTTGTCATACATAACTTCCAATTTCCTCTCATTAGATATTTTCCAAAAATATCAATACCCCAAATGTTATTACGTGAATTAAATTTATCCTAATTTAACATTCAACACTCATAATTATATCCATCAACAAATAAGTAAAATCTCATTCATCATATTGGGTGCCCGAAATATTCCCTAGGAAATTATTCAAATTATAAGTCACTCAAAATATATCCTTAGAAAATTATTTAAATATTGGTTAACCTGAAATATATCCCTAGAAAATTATTTATACAATCCATACCAAAATTAATTACCAAAATATTTTACTTCCACTAAATAATATATTAATACAATCAAATAATAATGTATTCCCTTACCATTTTTTTTTCCATTTTCCATCTTATTCTTATGCCTACAGTGCATTGGAGTCACGCTCTCGCGTAGGAGCGGCTCCTTCGCATGAGGAACAGCAAGAACACAACCTCTGTTTTGCTTGGGGTGCTTCCACCTTCCTTTTTCACACAAATTCAGGTTGTCTGCTAGCATTTGACACATAAGGGTCAAATAATTCATAAATTTGTTTCTAATAGATGTATAATAATTATATATGATGGTTTTGATACTTGAGGCCTAGGAAAGAGTGATGGTTTGGAATCTAGTGGAGTATTTGAGGATTTTAGTTGTCAATACTCTTTGCAGTTAGCAGTGGAAACAAATAAAATATACAAGGAATGGAACCTTAGGATATTGTTATACACCGAAGAACTTAGATCCCTAAGTGAACATTCTAAATGTGTGTTGCAGATTAATATGATGTCAAATTATGAAAGTGTTGATGTTACAAAGACATCAGGCAACGCTAATATTGCTAAATCCGGTGGAGCGATCAGAATTTATGAAACTATACACCAAATGCCTAAACTACACTGGGAATTGTGGGCAAGTGCAATATCTTTAAACACTTTATGGATTAGAGGTTGCTGGGTTTTACAAAGCACCTAATCCATCCAAAGCTAAAGAATGGCCTCAAACAATCAAGGTCATTGAAGCTATTGAGTGCCCTGAATGAGATAAAGTTCAATTAGCCATCTACTGACTAACAAGAGAAGTTGAGCATTGGTGGCGACTTATGAGAGGGAAGCTCAGACCAACAACCGAAACGCTCACTAGGAGAGAGTTCGTTAGTATCTTCAACAACTAATATTTCTCAGCTTGCACAAGATTCAGAAGAGGAAGGAATTTCTCTAAAATTCGGTGTCACGAACCCGGACCAAATAAGTCGATTTAAATAATTAATTATAATTTCTAAAATCTAAAATCCTAAATAAATTAAATAAATAACATAAAATCCCAAAATCCGGGTGTAACCACAAAATATACAACTCAGCAAAATTAAATTCACACAGGACCTCGTTGAACAACCGTCCAGACAAAATAAATACGACCTACTNATCATTAAAAATAGAATAACCACTAATATTATATTTAACTATAGTTTTTAGGGAATGTTTTTAAAATATTAGAGAAGTCCTCCAATACTAACTTGTCTTACCAAAATTATGGATCTTAGCATGAATTTATATGGGGCATACATGTCATGAAGAATTCTACAATATAAGGATAACTGATAGTATAGAAGAAATGAAGGCCTGTATCTATCATAATTTACAAGCAATGTACAACTTGTAAGCGCCACAGCTAACATCGAAACCGTCCACTCTAGCATCAGAAGCAAGCAGCAGTATAGGTAGTCAAAGAGATTTGCTTTCGTTGGTACGAGTTCGATGTGAAACACAACCGATTAGTTAAAATACAATACCAGGTAAACTTCACTACCTACAGTCCGACCACGTTTCTAGCATTACAAATAGCAATTCAAAATTCTAAATTTTAGATTAGTGAAAGGCCAACGAGTACACATTTGTTGTGTTCGCATCAATGGTGTGAGACCTCTTAGTGTCACTAGCAAGTATGATGTTATCAAAGTCAGCCATCAATGCAAAGGGTGGAGTAATTGATGAAAAAAGAAGCAAGATGATACCAAATACCAAAAAAATGTGCATCCTTTTCAAGGATTGACTGCATGCAGAAGATCACGTCATAAATCCAACCATTTTTAATTTCAACGAAGAAGATTACTCCACAAGCAGCGGTAGTAGAAATGTAAGTGAGAACTAAAAATAATTGTGTTATTATTAGATGTATTTTTTTCTACTTTTTTAAATTGTAATATAAAAAATATTTGACCAAATAAATAAAATATACTATATCTCCTATAATGTCATGTGTAATTTCATTTTTTGAATATTTTTTATATATCTTTTAATATGGGCCCTGCAATGCCACAGCACAACACTACCTACAGGCACACATGGCCCAGCATAGGCAGACCATGTAGAGTGCTGGTTCGGCACAGCACATTTACATCACTAGCAGCTCAAATAAACGAGTCTTGTAGGGCCAAGCCATGCACATAATTGTTGAACCATGGGTTGGGCTTAGGCTCATCTATTGTCCTAACTGCATGCCTATCTGATGCCAATCGCACCAAATGAAGCCCAATTACAAGTTGGGGTAGAGGATGGAGTAGAGGATCGGAATGCCTACTCATAATATTTTTTCAAGTAAATTGCATTCATCTAGTCATGCATACAAGCCTTACCTAATTTGGCACATAAAATATTGAGAATGGTTCGATTAGATACCTCTGTTTGCCCATTCACCTACAAATAGGCCACTTTAGTGTGAATGAGCCAAATCTTCAATCCTTCACAGTATTGTTGGAACGTTTCTCCCTAAAACTGATTTCCATTATCCATTATCACTATATAGTACCTCTAAATAAGCACACTATAAATTATCGCATGAACTCCATAGTATTAAGCTTTGTGATTTTGGAGAGAAGGACTACTTCAGCCAACTTAGTAAAAATAGTAGATCCAGAATAATATAAACTTGCTCAATCTTGAGGTTATCAAAAAAGGTCCTAATATGTCTAGCCCACATTACAAAAAGGGCCACAGGCTTTGAAGTGGTGTTAGCTCACTTGGTGGGAACCTTGGCATGTTACCAAGGATTTGACATTCATCCAAGGGCATCATGCCTCATGGTTGGCCAACAGTATCTTTAACGTAATATCTTAAACACAAAAGTTTTCCCCCCTAGGTGCTCCCTATATATCCCATGGTAGACCACTTTGACAACGTGGCCAACTTCATCAGGTGTTTAAAATCTCATATAAAGGATCGAATACCCCCTATAATAAAGCGCCACGTCAAAAAGCAACCCCCAACCCGTGGTCTTTTTTTGTTCTCTACGCCTCTAACTGGTTGGTGTGCATCTTGTTCTCCTACAAATAATCAGAATCATTCATGTTGGTTCATCTGACAGTTGGAACGTCTCATCAGGCTCATGGACGCTCAATTAGGACTTCACTAGCTCTATGCCAGCGTAGTCAATCAGGCCCAGGGAGGCCAAGCAGGGCAGGATGTTAGCTCTTGAGTTTGTTGTTCACAAAATGTGCACAAGCTCATACTGCCTATCCCAAGAAGCAAACTCTAGACTCTACAGAGGTATTTTAGCAACTCAGGATTTTTACCTCAAAATTTCCTAGTACCTAGTCTGCGACTAACTCCAAGTCACAGCAAATAATTAAATGCTGGGTAGAGCATTCCTTGGCAAGTCAATAGCCAACCAGTAGGGCTTCATATTCTACCACATTATCTGTAGCTACGAAAGCAAGGTAGATACATAGGCCAGCTCCTCTCCTTCTAGTGAAACTAATAGGATTCCAACTCCATAACCCATCTGGTAGGAAGCTCCATCTACATATAAGGTCCTGGGACTAGGGTTAAGCATGTGTCCACTACTACCTCCCTGATCAGGACCAATAATGTGCATTTGGCCACAAAGACATCCAAGGCCTAGCCTTGAATAGACACGAGGTTGGATTTTTATGTCAAATTCTGCTAGCTCTATGGACCATTTGACTAATCATTCTAATACCTCTAGTTTCTATAGTATTTGGTGTAGGGGCTAGGTGGTGAAGATTACTACATTGGGTGCCTGAAAGTATGGCCTAAATTTCCTTATAAAAAATCTTAAAGCCAGGGTGTTTTTTTTCGATTGAGTATACCTAGTTTTTGAATCGGTTAGTACCTTACATAGTAGACAAGCTTATGGAACCCCTCTTTGTCCCGAATCAAGACCACACTAAAGTTTGGACTACGTACTAGCTTCAGCCACTAAAGAAACTTCTCATCCTTAAGCTGCATTAGTATGCTTGTTAGGGCCTCGTTGAGGGGCACCAAGTTCGAGCATGGTGTACCTAGAACCCAATGATCCGGACGTCGTTTGTACGATGACCTATTGTGATAGGCATCATCTCGCCTCTCCCTGCTAGGTGCCAATTGGAAGTTGCTTGACGAGTCATGATGAGCCCACTCCATCATCGGAGCCTCGTTAGCTTCTTCAGTGACATCTTTTGACTTACCCCTAGCCTCAAGCTTTGTGAAGCTAGTGAACGGCCACAAATGCACAAACTTAAAAAATGCTCTTGACTATAGCACTTCGATGAAGGATGCTATCTTCACGCTATTAGTGAGGTTTGGAATTTCTCGTGCCAGGTACTCTCCCAAGCTTTCATTTGACATCAGGCATATATTGGCCAAGTGCCAAGGATGCTTCTCCTCCCTCTTGCTTAAAGCAAACTGCATTAGGAAGGCTTCAAAACGCTATTGAAAGATGTTGATCATGCTAGCCTCTAATCGATAGAACCATGTTCTAGTATCCCCTTTCAAAATCATGGCGAAGCATTGGAGCATCACCAAATCCCCAAACCCCTGGATGCATAACAAAGTGTGGGAGTGATCCAAGTGGTCCCATGGATCTATGTTCCCATCATAGAGCTCCAAATTTGGTATCTTAAGCTTCTGATGAGAGGATGCACTCAAATTTCTGCAGTAAAAGGTGTTCTTTCATTTGTACTGTATGCCTCTAGTACTGAGTCCTTGAAAAGCTTGCATTCAAGGTTCTGAATCCTTTCCTCCACGAATATAGAGGAAGCTAATCACTGAGAGCTTAGAAAGATTCTCAATTCCACTTGATTAGCCAAAACTGCTAAGCTAGAGAAGTGATACTAGCCGACCCCTCCTCAGGCAGGTTATCCAACATTTACCAAGACCTAGGATTGCACCTTTTGAGTAATGAGTGAGGGTCTATACGGTCCTCCTTGCAAGGGTCCACTAGTCATGCAAGGGATGGTATTCACCTTCCCAGCCCCCTTAACCTACTGGTTCTGTCATAATTGAGCTTTGGACATGGCAAGGACCTCCGGGAGTGGAGCCTTCTGACCCTAAGGGCAATGTTACGAGGTGTAGGGAGCTTGCCTGGGCAGCTGGGGTTTGTTTGATTTCCTATATTTTTGAATAATATCTCCATCATACTCTACATCTCGCCCATTTAAATGACTATATTATTAAGGGTTAGGGTTAAATCAAGCGAACTATGATCTCACAAGGCCTTACTATCCTTTAGAGAAGACAAGACAAGCCTTTCTCTTGGTGCTAAATTGATTTGATTCAATGAATGCATGTTGACCGTTTCTCTACTGAGTTCTTAGGATTCTTGAAACCAAAGTAAATGATATTTGGCAAAGGCCTTTATAAGTCGTTCTCACAAACAAAACTAATAAAGCGTACCAAAATATCGATTTTATTTAGGTCTCTTGTAAACTGGGAAGACGTTTGATTTGAAAACTTAATCTAATATCCTATGCACCACAAGAAAACACACAAGACTAGGGGCCCAAGAATGTTTCCAGAAGGCCCCTTTGATACTCAAATTAATACCGCCTCAAATAAATTGAAAAGCAGTAGGAATAACCTAGCAAGAAGAAGACTGTCAATGATCGAAACGCTTATATGGATGTGACTAGAGCATGTGTCAATACCTCAAGTGGTCCTAGGATGATTACCTTGATTTTCGGGTAATTGGTGGCAACGACATGGACTTCTAGTGGATGGTAGTACTACTCGTACAGTCACAGGGGCTTTTTGGGACTCAATGTGAGTCTGCCATGCCTGAAAATCCTTCCTTTTCCTACCAGGTCCCCCCTCCTAAACTCCTCCCCTTTCACAAAGGATCATTTTTAGCCAAAAGGTTTTTCTACCTTGGTAAGTCAAGTCTTCATTGGACCTTGTGCCATTTGTGTGGTCAACTCCTACTAGAGGGGTGATCCAGGCAGGGAACATTGAGTGGCCAATGAGGGAGATTGGCCGGTGTGACAGTGCCGCAACCACCTAGATAGGCAGGGTTGATTCCTTAGGGGTGACCAATGGGCGCCGCACTCGGCCAGCACATAACCATCACCAGCCCTACGACACGTCCTCCTGCATCCGCACTTTGCCACAAGGTGGCATGTTTTATACATGCAACAGACCGAGTGTCACATATGTGGGACACTATCGATGATGTGGACCTGTCAATGGTGTGTGGTCAACCATCTTAGGCCACTTCCCCATGAGATGTTGGGGCCTGACACTAGGCTTTGGCCTTTTAGACCAAGCTCATGGGTTAGACTTTTTCAATTAGGGTCCATATTGGGTTTTTTTTTTTTTTTATTTGGATTCAGCCCACTTTATTTGATCCCAAGAGAGAAGAAAGAGGGAAGCCTTCTATCATCTCTCTTCCTTGAAAACACAATTTTTGGGAAAACATGTGACTTTAAAATTTGACTCCACTAGGGTGAGAAGTAATTGCCAAGGATTGTTTGAAAATTAGGAAGAGGAAGAAAGGTAGTACAAGGCTCTGATCCCTTCCCAGATGTGGTGCATATGGCGTCATACTCCATCCCCTATTTTATCATTTCCGAAAGATGGAAAGTATGATGAGAATTGGCTTAAAGAACAAGTCATGACACATTGCCCTGTTGTGAACCAGCATTGAAGAGAGATAAGGGAGACAGCTCAGTGGCATATTCAGCGAGCCAAAAAAGCAATAGGAAGTTTCAAGGTGGTTATAACTAGATTCCACTAGTACATAGGTATTAGCCGCCAATAACTACGTAATTCTATTAAATCTGTTAGCTTCTGTTGTTAGGAATAAATTAAAATTGTTAAGGAGTTGTTAGGCAAATGTAAGGCTATAATGCCAGATAATGGTCTGCTAACTGGATATGCCCTAGCTTTCATCCCAAACTACCTCCGTTCTTCTCTGTCTCTTCTCTTCTTCCTCTAAATTCTCCTCTCTCCTGCCTTCTCACCCCCTTAATTATAGAACACCTGGGATCAACTTCTAGTAAAGTCACCACATGCACCTGAATATATAATCTAGGGAATAGAGTTACAATGATTGCATTACAGAAAGCCTCCAGCCAAAGCCAATTCACTTGAGAGAGCCAAGGGTCACAGATTTTCTAAAGGAGGACTTCAACAATGAAAGTGAGTCTTAAGCTGCCACAACAGCTCCAACAATATAGTCGAGAAACTACCAAAATGAAGAATTAAATCTAATTCTGACTTCGAGCCCCATGAACCTATACACTCTATAAGAAAAAGACAGTTATAAATAGGTCAACCACACATTGCATACCAAATATAAGAGTTACACAGAAAGGAAACATAACCATAACAAAAAATAAGATTCTAACCTTCTACCAAACAGTAGCAAAACAATTGTCTATATTGATAATTATGTAATAAATATATTTAAGGAAGATGATTTCCTTTTACTTGAGCATGAAAGAAGATAATGGTGAGAAAAGAGACTACAGAAGAGTCAATGATAGAGTTCCTAATTTGATAAGAGAAAAGGTTTCCAAGAGAAAATTCAATATAACAAGTAAATCATTTTTCATATCTCCCTCTTCTCTCTTTCCTTCTTATATACTACAAAAGTAAAGTCCTCTTCTACTTGGGTTCCACTTTTCGTTGCATGTATAGCACAGTCCCCATTCCCTTCTTTCTGTCATCTGTTCAAGGGTGTTTTGATGAACTATCACCTCTAGTTTGGTGACGGCTCTCGAGGAGCCAGTTGCTCCAGAAAGGGAATGATGATGTATATGGCCTCCAGTCGAGGCAATCTAACCCCTGCTCATCTTTTGTCAACTCATAACGAATTCGTCCTAAATCCAAGTCATTCCAAAGGCTTAATAAAGGCCAGTCGGATTTAATAATTTGATGAAGTAACAAATCTCATCCTTCAAGCCTCCCACGAAACAACTTAATTTAACCTAAGGTGGGATTTTGACCAGCTGATTAATGATGGTCTCAAACTGAGCCTTATACTTAGCTATACTCCCTATTTGCCTCAGCCTCGGTAATAATTCCACGGGTCATCGTAAGCTAGGTTTCCAAATCAAACGAGAAGAGACTGAGCAAATGTTTCCCAATCTTCAGATTCCCTAGGATCTTCAGCTCCAGGATACAGATTAGGGCCTTCCCTTACATGTAAAAAGAGGTTAACAACACTTTTAGATTATTGGGATTTGGTAGAGCCTAAACATTTGCCTTACCATACAGACCCAACCGCTTGGATTCTCCCCATCGAACCTAGAAAAATCAATTTTGACTATTTGGTGGATCTTAACTCCCAATTGCTCCTCTCACTCCCCTCTAGGCTAGGGGGTTTGAGTAGGGGGGTAGAGTGGCCTATGGGATTGCTAGTAACCTCTAATACAACTTGAATAAATGTCACATTTACTCCATGAGTCCTTCAATGTTGAGCTTGAGCGACTCCATTCGTTGGTTGTTATTCTGCTTGAAGTTAACTAGCCTCGGATTTCGAGCTACCACAGATTCAATGAACTAGTTCACGTACATGCCCTCTACCATTCTTTGTCTCTCATACCAATTTGTAATCAATTAATTTAAGGACAATGATCTCTTTTTACTTGAGTAGGAAACAAGAAGAGAATGGCGGGAAAAGAGACTACAAAAAATTTATGGATAGAGTTCCCAATTCGAGAAGGGAAGAGGTCTCCAAGAAAAAATTCAACATAACAAGTAAATCATTTTTCGTATCCTCCTCTTCTCCACTTTTTTCTACTTATATACTACAAGAGTATACTAATTAAGCTCTAATATTTCCTCCTAACTATGAGTATCTTCCTAACATCAAGTGGTCATAGCAACTAACAAGCTAACTTATCAATCCTCCTCTACCTCCTCTCGTGCCTAGCTAGTGTTTTTTGTTGCTAATTTTGTTGGCATGAAACATGTACCATGAATGTGTTTATGAGACTTATATTGGGCCCCCTCCGATCACGTGAGGCACACGCCACCCATGGTTAAGAAAACCATGATCCACACATTCCCCATCTGACTGTGTTCATCATCTCACCTGGATGGCTTGGATGAGCCTTGTTTGGATAAATTTTGGCTCTACTACAACCGAATTATTTCTCTGACGTTTTCTGACCCTTTTGCTATCCCTGCTTTAATCGGACGATTGATCATATGTTGGAATTAAAGGCTTTGATGCAACTTGAGTCATGCATTACTTGACATGTTTTAACTTTTGAGGTTATTCTTCACTTGTTCTATGTTCATCTCCGGTTGCAGTACCTCCTGTCCTCCCTAGGGTTCTACCATCCCCAAGCCATCATCCCCGTTTTATTACATTAATTAGTGACAAAGTAGGGCTTAGTTTGGGTGCAAATTTAAGTCCAATATATTACTTTTTATGCTACAAGACCCAAACCAAACAATCCAAATTGACAAAGATCTTTAAATTATAAAGATAAGTGAATCAGCAACCACTTTTTCTAAGGCTCAGTTGAAACTAAGTGCCTTTGAGCAGACAAGATCCACCTGCTCAACATTATTACAAAGAACCAGGTCTATGGAGCCTAGAAACTGTTCAAATAAACAGCAATTGAATGTTTCAGTGAAGCCTCTACTAAAATCTCAGAGACCGAATTCTTCACAGACTAGAACAAGTCTGCCTTGTCAATTTCTCATCCAAATAAACAAAAGGAAAACAATTTCAAGTTGAGCCAGAGCCTGGGTCTCCATAAGAGAGCCCAATTCCATTAATATCAGCAAACAGGAGATATCATGTCGATTCTAAGAAAACTTGAAGCGACAGTTTTCACAACCAGCCTGATAGCATTTATTGACAATTTACAATTAGTAAAATTGATTGAGCGACTTCACTCCTCAGAGCCAGTCCTCTGAGCTGTGTTATTGCTTAAATAAGTACACTATGACCTCAGCGAGATGCCATGATGTCATCAAACAATGGAAGCCTTCCACTGGTGTGTTATTCATGAATTAGTCCTTTCTAAGTTAAATTAGCTGATTTCTGATTACATAAGATGATTTCTGAGTCAAAGAGAACAACAATGGGGGTGTCCTGTTGTACTACCAATTATTTAGGTATCTGAATATTGGGGAAGAGAAGAAAATAATAGGAGAAGAGAGACAAATGGCAACAAAGTAACACATAGGTGTGCCCTTAACATCCTTTCTTTGGAGTATATAATGCGTCTCACTGTAAATTATAAAATACCTTCACTCAAATTCATAACTTAGTAGTAAAAAGTAGTAAACAACTTACCATAGCATGTTCACGAGGGTTAGCTGAAGTTGCAGTGCAGAGCACAAAAGAAGGAGCAGAGCCATAAACTGCACCAAAAAAGAGATTCTGGAGTAAGATATCAATTCTTACCACAAAACAAAGAGATCACCCCCTCATATGAAAACAGGCACATCCGGAAAATGTACCATGAGAACATAGACGACAAAGCCTTCTCAAGATGAGGGCAGTATGACATCCAAATGCTCCTTTATAAGAATGAGCTTCATCAATGACAACAAACCTAATGGACAAAATTTACGGTCTTAACTTCATAAATAACATAATGAAAATTTTCAGGACCAATAAGATCGTAAAAGAAATAGCAAGAAGAAGATTTATCCAAAAAAGATTTAAATGCCATTATGGTCAAATCTTCATCATGGATTACTAATTAGAGACCACTATCGAACGACAATCACCTAAGATTTGATAGAAGTCGCTCAAACTGCCCATGGCATGGCAAGATCGACATATGCAACATATCAGGATTAGTGATCAACTGCATGCAGGATGACAAATTTAGGCCAAATTGTTTGTCTGCAACCTAATATCATATCTTCATTCCAAGACAAAAAGCCTTCTAAAATACCACTCTGACGTTGTCACGTTGCCAAATCCTGTTCACTCTGGAAGTGTCACCATCGTATATTCCAATATTTATGTTGGCATCCAATCTTTCAATCATAGACAACAAAGCTCTCAGCTGGTCTTGAGCTAAGGCCTGCAAATATCATGAAAGTAGTTTTCCTTAATCTAAATAGATAAACACATAAAAACGGAAAATGAAAGTAGAGTTTGCAACCAGGTGCATGATGAGATAAACAAATTTTTTATACAAATGTTGTGCAGCATGGAAGCATAATTCCAGAGACTGAGACTCATCTACCTTTGTTGGAAACAAGTATATGGCACATGACAACACATCCAGGGACAAAGCTTCTAGAACTGGAATGTTATAGCAGAGAGATTTCCCGCTGGATGTCAGTGTGGCCACAATAACATTCTTACCAGCTAGAGAAGCCCGTATTGACTCAGCCTACATACATAAGGTACAGTTAATATGTAGGAGTTTCTATATTAAAATGCAATGACAGGAAAATACATCCAGACCTGGTGGCTGTACAGCCTAGTTATTCCAAGAGATTTGAGTGCAGACACTGCATTTTCTGAAAGTTCATCCGGAAATTCACCAAAGGTCGCCACTCTGGCAGTGATCTCTTCAACATGTACCATCTGCAGCAAACAGACAGCATCATGTATCGCTCAGAAGGAAACCTTTAAGTAAAATTTGTTTTACAAATATGGGCACAAAAGCCTGCTGCCCATGATTACCAAATATTAAGCAAAAAAGGTCATTTTAGTATATATAATTGGCAAAAGTGCCAGATTGAAACCAAATGGGATTACATGTTTACCCTTTTCTTTAGATAATCCTTTAAAGGCAGCTCAGTGCAAGAGATCTCCAAATTGTGGGATCTAAGCATATATGCAGTCATACCATTCCATTGTAGAAGTGATGTTAAAGGCGCATCAAAGCAGGATTAATGAAAGTGAGGTACCCATTTATAAAATATGTTTATAAGCTATTTTTCAAATGAATTTCAATTGTTAAAACCAATAATGTGTAGCCTCATTTACTCAAAAAATTTTGACTATATAATATTTTTCTCAATTAACCAGCAAAACTCATCAAAAATGAACAAGAATAATAAAATTTCTTAACAAAATTAAAATATTGTTATCAAGATATTCATAACAAACAGTAATATTTATCATCATCGAAAAAAGTTCATCTTCTTGTTACTTAGCTTATGTGTTTGATATGATGGCTTTATTTTTATATGTCGCTATAAATTAGAATTTCATCATTGTCAAACTCTAACGGAATATTCCTAAATACATATATCATTCATTGTTAATATTATTTCTCAATTTAGTATTATGTGTAGCTGCAATTACTCCTATAATTTTAACCACATAACCTTTTGTCAAAGAACTATAACCAAATATAAACTTATTATCATCATTATAATCTCCATCCATTTTTCTAACTAGACACTTCTTACTTTCATCAATCTTAATTTTACAAACACCAAATTAGTATTAAAAGTAATAATTAAATATAACAGCTAATTTTAAAAAAATAATTTTTCTTTTGAAAAAAAAAAATTATAAGGCTCTCACCTTGATCCTCAAGAAGGCGTATGCAATAGAGCCTAGTGCCTATTGAATGAGCCTCGCATAGGTATGTTGAAGCGCTAAGCTTTGAACCTCGAGATAGGCGCACTTGAGATGCATTTTTAACAACATAATATGGAAGAGAAGTAGTTTTTGTGATATAAATTGTAACCTTCATGTCAAATGGAATAATCTTACCGTTGCACCAAAGGACAAAATGCCAAGATATCCCAAATTGACAAGTTGCAGTTTAACTTGCTGTGAATTGCCCATAAAACTATCAAATGATTCCAAATTGTGCCATGTTGTTACTGTATATATGGGATGCACTGCTTTTGTATGTTTAACATTACCCAAAATCTTACACATAACATGTGACAAATACCTGTCCTTGAGACCCAATTCCATTCCTAAGATGTTCAATCATTTCCATTGGTGACAATGGATACGTGTCCTGCATAGTCAGTAATTTTATGTAATGGATTAACAATTTTGACAAGATAAAGTGGATGCCATGAATGAACTCTATCAAGAAAGCCTTTGGAAATTAAAATCTGATTTATAAAAGATGATGGTTAATAAGCTTTTAACCAACCACTTATTAGGACAAAATAATGACATTTTTTTCGATTTGATTGCTAATAAGGGTTGTGATTTCCAGATTAGCAAAAGTCCTGAAAGAAGCACATAATAACCACCCTAGCCACAATTCTAGCAAGATAAGGTATCAACCATTTCTTTCCTTCTAGTCCCATTGGTCAGCCAAGTGGGACAACTTCACTTAGCTCCTTCCACATTATTAATAACACAGTCTACTTCTTTTTTTTTTTTTTCCAACTTCCTCTTTTACCTTTGAAGGAACAACAATTTGAGGAAAAAAAATCTCAAAAAAGAGTTCAAGAAATTTTTTTTTTTCTTTCACAATACCACAAATGAGGGAGTTAAGAAACTTGGAGGAGTCAAATGAAATGCCATGTG
This sequence comes from Nepenthes mirabilis, assembly GCA_025585075.1. Lineage (NCBI taxonomy): Eukaryota > Viridiplantae > Streptophyta > Magnoliopsida > Caryophyllales > Nepenthaceae > Nepenthes > Nepenthes mirabilis. Next base: position 55,445 of record JAODPA010073048.1, read on the forward strand.
ATATAGCCAAGAAAGATAATCTTATATCTTATATGCAATTTAAAAGTTTGGTGCAGAACTTGTTTCGGATGCCATGTGTCCTCTTTTTCATGAATTAGCAGTGGATACTTATGAATCCATTTTTATATGAATGATCATATTAAGCTGTCTTTGTGATTATTGTGCCTAATTTAAGTCCTAGGGAAATTCATCGCTTTGCTTGAAGTACATCGGTACAACACAAGCTTTCTCTGTTAAATCATCTAGTTTTAGATTTCCATTATATTTGAAGTTAGTCGTGTACATCCCCCATTCTTATTTATTGTCAACAACAAGTGTGTCATATATAGTTGTAATGGGATTTAGGATTTTAGCATTGATTAGGTTTACTTGTGTACTCAAAATATTGGGCTGTATTTCTTAATTGAGTGCCCAAGTTTTAATGACCATGATCAGGGAAGGTGTAAATTAATACTATTTCTAAAATCCTTTGATGTTTTAAAGTATTTTTCTCACCAATGGCCAGCCATTGATAAACAAAGTACCTTCTTCAATGACTTTTAACAACTCTTACCCAAAATGAAAACCAAAGACACTATCCTTATCATATGAGAAGATGTTTTACCAAGCTGTGCTAACATATTTTTCATGAGCTGAAATGTGAACTCATTTCTTAACACAGCTCCAATTATTTTATTTGGTAGTTTGAGGGTGAACCTTGGACCAAGAAGGTTTCTTTATTATAACCTAGAAGTCATGGGTTTTAAATATCAAAACCACCTCTCTGTAATAAGGTCTTGTAGGCAGGACATCATTAAACTTAACTACATAACATAAAAGCATGGTGAAAGTATTGATTATGGATCAGAATTTGAAATTCTTTATATAGCTAAGCCAAAGCGACAAGAGGAAGAAAGGGGATCTCTTAGAAAACGAGACAGGGAGAAGTCACCAGGCAATTTAAAAAGCTCCTTCCAAATACTTGATCCACATTGTGAATGCAACAACCATAATATGTTTTAAAAGGAATAGTTCTATTCCATTCAATGGGGCTCCTTGGGAAATAGGGATCCTAAAATGTGAAGGCTCTCAAAGAGAAATGAGCATCAACAGGGGCAATATGAAAATCAGAAAGTCCAAAGAGCAACCAATCCTAAGAAAAAGTTGAACCTAGGAAGAGCAGTAGTATAATTGATCAACTCACTATAACCAACCCAGATGAAAGGTGAGCGGACAAAATACAGAACGTGTCAAAGAATAGAATTTCCAACAAAGTTAAAAAATAGAGAGAGAATGTCAAGGCTGAAGTTTATAGAAGAGAGCCAAACACAATTTTGAACGGCTTGGTGGAAAACAATTTGAGGAGTGAGACATGAAGATTTTGCAACGGCGTCTTAAATTCTGAAGACCCATTTGGCTTTAAAGAAACCCAGAGAGGGAGAAAGAATAAAAATTATATTCAATTAAGGTCTGGGTGTACGGAAAGGCATGGACTGGGGTGAAACACTGGCACCCCACACTATGGACCTTACTCATTTCTGACAGCTATAACTATGTATGGCACTGAACATGGTTTTATCTCACCTTTTTATCGTTGCATTTCAAGACATAGGGGATGTATGAGACTAAGAGTATTAGTGCTTGGGGTTTGAGAGGATTTTTCTGTTCTATACTTCTTGTCATTATAATGGCTTTGCAATCCCTTGTTAAAATCAATAGGTATTCAAATCGTTCAATTGAAAAAATTGCAAGCCTTCTTATTGAATGATCATGATACTTCCCAAAAATCGAAATTCTTCGTGGATGTTCACCATAGTCAAACCATTGAACCACATTAATCTGCATACCTAATTTTTCTTCTCCGTTCTCTTTCTTGTACCTATATTCAGCAATGCAGATCAAACCTCTATTGGGCTTTGTCCTAACAAATAATAATAAGCTTTATGTTGCAGTTTTTCTTTCCACCATTGAGTTTGTTTGTGTGACCATTAGAAGTATAAGGACAAATCAGCCAAGCATCAGAAAAAGTAGCAACAAAAACCAACATACATGACATCGTGTTTGAATGGGGAGGGATGTTGACCTCCATGATGAACTGCAACTTTCCTTTGCTTTATTTCCATGCGATGAGGAACTAGCTTTTTTTGTTGACAAAACCAGTTCCTCTATGGATGCTACCTTGTCGTATCCACATTTTTTAGCACGCTGCACAATAAGAGGAAAATAAATAGCCCATATACCAGTGCTAACTATAGTAGTGGGACAGAGAATGTAAAAGCTGAAATCATATCCAAAACAACATACACGAGCAAATCTCCTGATTATGGAGTCGTGAATAATTCCAAACAAGTACACACCAGAAAGAAAGTACAATAACCTATGTGAAAAACAAATTAGAAATTTATGTCCATTCAGTGCAGCTTTGAAACATTGAGAAGGTGAAAGTGTTGCTAAGCATGTGAAAAGGTATGAATGGTTCCTAGGGTTCAATATGCACATTATTGTGGCAAGATTGCAACTAAGAGTACCTCCAGAGTATCTGCAAATACTGTGTTCATAATTTTCTGTTAGGCATACCATTCTGCTAGACAAATTTAATATTCAAACTTCTACAACATTTACAACCTTCCAATTCACCCATAACTTTGCAAAATTGATCAACTAAAGTGGTATTAGGAGAGCTGGTTAAGACTTCCAATGCAGATACTTGGAATAAAAAGAAAAAAAAAATCAACCTTCTGATATAAAATAGCTTCTAAAAAAGGTATACATTCATAAGATACCAAATAAATGCCCATCCATATTCAAAAGGACTTCCAAGAGGGCAAAAAAGTAGAAAACCGTAATGCATTATGATCTCTCATTAAAGAGACCATCTGCCAAATTAACAAATATTACAATAAGTGCTTCTATAAAAAGCAGGGAATTCAAAGCAAAACTTCCAAAAAGATTCCACTGCCAAATGCTTACTGAAGAACCCAAAAGATAGTATATAAAAACAAAAGCTACTGTTTCTCCTAATTTTAAATCGAAGGACACCCTGCCAAGAACAAAACTCTAGCTTCACCATTTCGATCCAAACCCAACAAAAGTACATAATAGGACAAGACAACACCAATAGCCTTCTAATGGATGGCAACAAATGGAGGCTAAGTAAGTAAACAAGACTTTCCACATTACGGACTTTGGAGAAAGCTAGATGTAGCAAGCTTAAATATGCAATGCAGAGAGTTTGGTTCCATGGCTTGAACCCGTACCCTCAAAGTTAAGCAATCTTATCATAGCATCAATGCTCATCCCTCATAGGGTAATGAAGCAGAAAAAGTAGTCAACTGATTTAGCATCCCACTAACAAGAAAAATAGTTCATCAATAACTTTGCCCACTTGTAAATTATCAGAGATGAAAATTTGCTTCTTAGGGTCTGTTTGACCTTGTTTTTCAAGCATCTGTTTGAAAAATCTATAAATTGGAACTTTACCACAAAGCTTCAAAAAAATCTAATTCAGTTCTCGATTTCTTATGAGTTTTCTAACAAGTTTTAGTTCCAAACATTTCCTACATAATTTTGATAAAATCTACAAAATTATTACTTTTCCTAAAAGGCACTTTTCAAAATCAAAAACAAACAACTCCTCAGTAGCTTTCCACACCTTCAAGGGTACATTTGACTACAATCGAATAAATAATGCAACTGCTTTGCACAAAAGGAAGACCTAAGTAAGGCCACAAAAGACAGCCAACATTGCAACCTAACATGCTGACATCAACCACAACTCCAAATTCAATGAACTCTCTAATGTCATTGCCGACACTACCATAAAACAAAAAAAAAAAAAAAAGGCCATGAATGTAAGAATTTGATCAGATTATCTGCAATAAAAAAGTGAGGATAAGCAACTAAGCAGAAGATAATATGGGATCCACACAGTCATTAGCAAAAGAAGGGCAGCAACCAACAAAGGATTGCCTCCCTCCTAAGAAGTTCTTGATGTCTCTAGTAATCCCTTGGAACAAAGCAATGAAGCTCATACTAGGCCATGTTACCGATTCCCCACAAGAGTAACTCCTAATGACTAAACAAATGCTTTCAAACTGAAACAGTTAGTGACTTAGTAAATACCATATACTTATTGAAAAGCCCCATTAAATTTCTCTTGAAGAGTGCTTCTCTCTTCTTCATAGAATGCATAATCTTTGACAAAGGAAATGGATTTCCAGCTGGGTGGTGCAAATCTGAATTTTAAAAAAAAGCCTTTGAAAGCACAGCCAAATCATCTGGGGGGGGGGGGGGGCGGGGGGGTTGTTAACAAGTGATGAAGTGCACCAGTATTCACAATCAAGCATGGAGAACAAGCTGAGAATTGTTGCAATCATACCAGGTATATTTACTTCACGTCCTTGTTCTCTTGAAAATTTAAAAATAACAAGCATATTATCCAACTTCCTACTCTCTCCTCCAATGTCAGCAAAAGAAACCACCTGGAGGACATTGGCGAACAGCAGAACAGCGAGTCAAAACTTGACAAAATATCTTTATGGTCCACCCTGCTACCATTGATAGGTAACATTAGGACCGTTAAGGAGGAAAGAATATCCAAAATTATGTGCACCAGGTCTCAGAGTATTTCACTCATGTAAACAGACATAAACAGCAATTTATAGCGAGCATCCTAGGGAAGCTGAATGGCATAAAAAAAAAAAGGAGATAGCTTTTGCATATTTCTCAAATTGATGCTTACAGCTGTTTAATATTGCATCTATTTTATTTAACCATGCAATACAATTGTTCTTGTAAAATTGGTTCTAGTTCATTGCGGACTTGCATCTTCTAAATTTAATGATAGGAAATATATCAGACCATATTTAATGGAGGAACATAAAGAAGAAATCCACCTCCCATTGAAGCTATGGTATTATAAATGCATTGCAACACCATAAATGTGAGATCAGGAAAGCTGTTGTGCCCTAAGCCGAAACATGGGAAACCAGAAATAATAATGTTGTATGCAACCACCAACAAGCATCTTTCACAATGATCCTCTTACTGAGAATAGAAACTCAACAAGTGTTTGTAAACATCTCTAACTCAAATCTATGGAAACAAATACAAGTATGTCGGGAATACTAGCAACAGTAAACACACGATGGAATTTCAAAAGTTTGAAAACTTTCTTTTTCAACAGATTAAGATTCAAGAAGCCCCTTCAAAGCCTACTACTAGTACCTATTCCTTAGAACAGTAGTTAAAAAATGATCAACATACAAATATCTGACAATTACCAGTACAAAAACCTGAAGACAAGGATGCAGGATTTACCAAAGTTTCTGAACAGCATGATAAGATTTTATTTTGTTACTCAAGTAGCCACACCAAAGCCTAATACAAGTACCTATTTGAAAGGAATAACCCCATAGAAGGGTAACACCTTAACATGAAAAAATTATTATTCTGCAAATGCCAAACAAAAGTTTGAATAAAGGGGAGTGTGATGCACAAAAAGTTGACAAACCACCTTAGGACAAAGTACTGAAAGATCCTTCAGATCTTCAAAACCAACAGGAAGTCCAAATTCACCAAACTTGTGAAGCACAACTTTCAGAAAGTCCAAGGTAACTCTTTCTTGCCGCACTAGTAAAAATCCAGTAAGAATGTTTAAGAAAGTAAATGCCTTCATTGTTATTTTCAACCATGGTGGGCAAACACATGAATGTAGGGGCTCATTGCTGTCTCGTAGATTGGTCTCCCTCAACAACAAGCAATTCCTAGATTGCACATCTGACAAACAGTTGACAGACTCCAAAACCTTAAGGAATTTCTCATAAACCTCTTTGTCCAGAATGTTCCCATCAGAGAGCTGTATGAGAGATGAAATAAGCCCCTCTGAGAGCACTTCCTCTTTATGCTCATTCAACAGACTTTTACGTTTTGTAGGCAAATAACTTGTGCCAGAGGTCTGGTCCACCACATCACTTTTATCATTACGATTTTTCCAATTGGCAGTAAAGGGCTCACCATTAAAATTTCTATCGCATGTCTTTGAATCAGTTTGGTTTTCATTATCAGATGTATTGCGTAAATACGATAAATCTTTTATCATGTCACACCAAGTGGAATCCGCAAGGTTTATGATGGCACTCTGATGAGGGACCTGCAGCATGCTAGTGGATCGATCAAATTGTTGGTTGTTGAATCTACCCTTTTTGGCAAAAGGCACAAGAACTAGAAATTCTCCAGAACATATGGAATGACTTCCTATCTGCCCCTGTGAATCCAGCTTCACACCCTGACATGAAAATTGCAGGCAAAGAAAATGAAAACTTCAGGAACTACAATCTGTTGAAATATTACTCAAAGATAAAGAAATAATACATTACGAGTCATTTGGCCTAGCTTCTAGAGTAGCATTTCTACTTGTGTAAGCAGGAGTTAGGCCAAACAAGAGTTTAATCCCAAAAGACCTTCATTAAAAGGACCCAAAACAGCTTTTTGAGCGTACTCCAATTTGAAGTTTCTGAAAATAGCTTGTAAATGTAAAGGAATCTGGACATTTCTTCTAATGAAAATTTGTAAATGGAACAAAGTAACCTTTAATTTAATGTCCGAAATGACCTTTCTCTAATATTACTCACTCTTCCACCATAACCTACACCTGCAGATACAGCCACCCTGCTAGTGACCACACCTGGATACATGCAGTACCCCCAATGACACCATGCCCAGTGCTTCCCCCTAGGGGATGATGGGGTGCTTCCCCTGGCCCCTCTCTCTTACCTTTCTCCCTTTGTGTTGATCACTCTCCCTAATTGGCTCTTTGCCTTCTCTCTCATCCTTATCTATCATTTTTGTCTTCAAATGAATGAGTTAATTCATGTGATAATTAAAAGGTGCTGTTTATTACATGAGGTTACCATATCATGGGGTCTGGCAGAGTTGGGTATACATAATCTTTCACTTGAATTGCAGAGATGTTCTTTCCTTTGTGATTACATAGCCAACTTCCCATGTTATGATTTGATCTTAAGTCAGGTCATCAGATTCGTGTGTTCAGATTTGATTTTGGTGTTAGAGTTTGACTCAAATATTGTTTTCCATTTCTATTTATTGAAACATGAATTTTGTTGTTTGATTGTCTTTGTGTTGGGGTTCGAACGACCCGGATCCACCTGATCCGATAGCAGTGGAATACCCGAACCCCCCGTCATCATCAGCCGCCATATAGTAGGAATAAGGAACACAAGAATTGCACAGTATTTTTTTACGTGGAAACCCTTTCTCAACTAAGGAAAAAAACCACGGGACACAAAATCCACCAATAGATCCACTATGTAAAATGGTTACACAAACCCAGAGACAGAATACAAGCAACCACCCTGATTACGTAGGCCATAGAGGCGAAAACAAAGAATAGAGCACGAGAATACAAAGGCCACACACTTTGTGTTTCACTCCCCGCTCTCTCTTTCTTCCACTCTTCCTCTCCTCATTGTGGTGCTCTCTATTCTCTCATTTTACAAGTGTTGATAAAACGGCAACTCGCCGTTTCACCCCCGCACATAGCGGCCGGCGCACATCGCCCCAGGTGCCAAGCACCCCCTTGGTGACTACTCACCACTTGGATGTTCAGTCCTCCTAGGCACCTTTGCCCCTCAGGGTCAACAGACTTTTTAGCCTTTTTCACCGTTGAGACCACTTCTACAGCATGCCCAGCATGCGTATAAATAATCATCTGCCTGGAGACCTTCAACCAATAGGCAGGTTGCATGTGGACAAACGTCTGCCACCTGCCCTGCAAAGCCAACTGTCTACAACTTACTGCCAGCCTGTTGACCAATCCTGGAAAGACATATGTCCGCTGCCAGCTGCCACTTTCTACAATCTCCTAGGCCCGTTACTCAGCCAGACAACTTCTCATTAACCGTCTTCTGCTGCCATCCGGTCAACCTCCCCGTTGACCGTCTTCTGCCGCCCGTCCGCCATCCAGCAATACTCCTGCAGCCCTCAAACGGTCAACCTCCTATTAATCGAAATTCATAATTGGCCATTCGCCGGTCAATCTCCATTGGCCGTCCACTGTTCTCCTCCGGTCAACGTCCCGTTGACCGGAATCAGTTCTCCGGATTTATTCTCCACAAATCCTCTGATAACAAATCAGTTTATTGAGTTACCCACAATGGAGTAACCAGACCCAACACTTTGTACTGCAATTGTATTGATGTGATTACAGATTGGCCTTTCCGTTTATGAGTTGTAAAATTCCTAGATGACGCAACTATGATTTTATTTAATTCAAAAACCCAGGGGAGTGGAACAGAGAGAGGCTCAAGGAGAGGAGAATGATAGGGTGCCATGGGATTGAGGAGGGCTCCATCTCTTAAAAAAATGAAAATATTTGTTCTCCTTATCTCCACTATCTATTTTTAAATAAATAATTATANGTGATATCTTTCCTTGACTTTCCCTCGCATACAAAGAGGCCATTTATGATACACTTCCTTCAATTGATTAAAGCCTATAATAGCAAATCAAAAAAAAAAAAAAAAAGAAATGTGCATGACTGCCAAAAAGAATGTGGGAAATCAAAACCCACATTCAGGCGCTTGGGGCCGACAGAGAAGAAAATTTTTGGTGCTCGAAGATTTTGAGGAAGAAAATTTGGATTATTTACCCACAAAAGTATGTAACAAGTGCTCGGTATTTCTGTTACTAGTCCAAATTAACCAATTCGCATAAATCTAGGCAGGCGAACTGAAACCAACAATTAGGAAAATAAAAATACATCGAAAGGATAAGAGAGGGAGACAGAAAACCCTGAGGAAAAGGTGGAAATTTGGGGAAATTGCAGCAGGATGGAAGCATTGTATTAAGTGGAGCTTAAGATCTTGCACAGTTTTGTTTGGAGAAATCGAAAGAGTGGTCGATTCACCGCTCAGGCTTCGCACTTCGATTTCTCTCACCTTCTCTTCCATTCCCTTTTTTGCTCACTTCTTGTCCCTTCCATCCATTTATGGCTGTAGAAAACGTAGCACTATGAGGCGAATTTCTCCTTTAATGCAGCGTGTTACGGGGCGGCATCAAAATTAAGGTTGGTTTGACAACGTTCGCATTCGGGGTGTTGTATGGCAAAATTATTCTCGGATTTATTATGTTGTGCAGGGCTGAAATTATTTTTATTTAAATGTTGAAAAACATAAATTATTTGGTAAAACTACGAAGAGAATCGATATAGGTAATAATAATAACTAATTTGAATTAGTATTTTACCATAAAATAATTGAAAATATAATAACT